>CAWUDS030006954.1:0-29516 GCA_963859935.3 Lathyrus sativus
ATCATCCTTTTGGTGGTAGTAACCGGTGTGAGTTTGCCTCATCATCCTTTTGGTGGTGGATCTGTCATCTTGTTGATGCCAGATTATGTGAGTGTTTGCTTTATAATCCTTTTGGTGGTAGTAGTCGATGTGTGAATTCGCTCCATCATTCTTTTGGCGGTGGGTCTGTCATATTGTTTGTTCCAG
Organism: Lathyrus sativus; assembly: GCA_963859935.3. Lineage (NCBI taxonomy): Eukaryota > Viridiplantae > Streptophyta > Magnoliopsida > Fabales > Fabaceae > Lathyrus > Lathyrus sativus. The sequence continues at coordinate 187 of CAWUDS030006954.1, forward strand.
ATTGTGCGAGTCTTTTTCTCTATCATCCTTTTGGTGGTAGTAGCCGGTGTCAGTTTGCTTCGTCATCCTTTTAGTGGTGGGCCTGTCATCTTGCTGATGTCAGATTGTGCAAGTGTTTTGCTGTATAATCCCTTTTGTGGTAGTAGCCGGTGTGAGTTTGCTCCATCATCCTCTTGGTGGTGGGTCTGTCATCTCGTTGATGCCAGATTGCGCGAGTCTTTTTCTCTATCATCCTTTTGGTGGTAGTAGCCGATGTGAGTTTTCCCCTTCATCCTTTTGGTGGTGGGTCTGTCATCTTGTTGATGTCAATTTGTGCGAGTGTTTTGCTCTATCATACTTTTGGTGGTAGTAGCCGGTGTGAGTTTGCTCCATCATCCTTTTGGTGGTGGGCCTGTCATCTCGTTGATGCTAGATTGTGCCCATCTTTTTCTCTATCATCCTTTTGGTGGTAGTAGCCAATGTGAGTTTGCTCTGTCATCCTTTCGGTGGTGGGTCTGTCATCTTGTTGATGTCAAATTGCGCGAGTGTTTGCTCTATCATCCTTTTGGTGGTAGTAACCGGTGTGAGTTTGCCTCATCATCCTTTTGGTGGTGGGTCTGTCATCTCGTTGATGCTAGATTGTGCCCTTCTTTTTCTCTATCATCCTTTTGGTGGTAGTATCCGATGTGAGTTTGCTCTGTCATCCTTTCGGTGGTGGATCTGTCATCTTGTTGATGTCAAATTGCACGAGTGTTTGCTCTATCATCCTTTTGGTGGTAGTAACCGGTGTGAGTTTGCCTCATCATCCTTTTGGTGGTGGATCTGTCATCTTGTTGATGCCAGATTATGTGACTGTTTGCTTTATCATCCTTTTGGTGGTAGTAGTCGATGTATGAATTCGCTCCATCATTCTTTTGGCGGTGGGTCTGTCATATTGTTTGTTCCAGATTGTGCGAGTCTTTTTCTCTATCATCCTTTTGGTGGTAGTAGCCGGTGTCAGTTTGCTTCGTCATCCTTTTAGTGGTGGGCCTGTCATCTTGCTGATGTCAGATTGTGCAAGTGTTTTGCTGTATAATCCTTTTTGTGGTAGTAGCCGGTGTGAGTTTGCTCCATCATCCTCTTGGTGGTGGGTCTGTCATCTCGTTGATGCCAGATTGCGCGAGTCTTTTTCTCTATCATCCTTTTGGTGGTAGTAGCCGATGTGAGTTTTCCCCTTCATCCTTTTGGTGGTGGGTCTGTCATCTTGTTGATGTCAATTTGTGCGAGTGTTTTGCTCTATCATACTTTTGGTGGTAGTAGCCGGTGTGAGTTTGCTCCATCATCCTTTTGGTGGTGGGCCTGTCATCTCGTTGATGCTAGATTGTGCCCATCTTTTTCTCTATCATCCTTTTGGTGGTAGTAGCCAATGTGAGTTTGCTCTGTCATCCTTTCGGTGGTGGGTCTGTCATCTTGTTGATGTCAAATTGCGCGAGTGTTTGCTCTATCATCCTTTTGGTGGTAGTAACCGGTGTGAGTTTGCCTCATCATCCTTTTGGTGGTGGGTCTGCCATCTCGTTGATGCTAGATTGTGCCCTTCTTTTTCTCTATCATCCTTTTGGTGGTAGTAGCCGATGTGAGTTTGCTCTGTCATCCTTTCGGTGGTGGGTCTGTCATTTTGTTGATGTCAAATTGCACGAGTGTTTGCTCTATCATCCTTTTGGTGGTAGTAACCAGTGTGAGTTTGCCTCATCATCCTTTTGGTGGTGGGTCTGTCATCTTGTTGATGCCAGATTATGCGAGTGTTTGCTTTATCATCCTTTTGGTGGTAGTAGTCGATGTGTGAATTCTCTCCACCATTCTTTTGGCGGTGGGTCTGTCATGTTGTTTGTTCCAGATTGTGCGAGTCTTTTTCTCTATCATCCTTTTGGTGGTAGTGGCCGGTGTCAGTTTGCTTCGTCATCCTTTTAGTGGCGGGTTTGTCATCTTGCTGATGTCAGATTGTGCAAGTGTTTTGCTCTATCATCCTTTTTGTGGTAGTAGCCGGTGTGAGTTTGCTCCATCATCCTCTTGGTGGTGGGTCTGTCATCTCGTTGATGCCAGATTGCGCGAGTCTTTTTCTCTATCATCCTTTTGGTGGTAGTAGCCGATGTGAGTTTTCCCCGTCATCCTTTTGGTCGTGGGTCTGTCATCTTGTTGATGTCAATTTGTGCGAGTGTTTTTCTCTATCATACTTTTGGTGGTAGTAGCCGGTGTGAGCTTGCTCCATCATCCTTTTGGTGGTGGGCCTGTCATCTCGTTGATGCTAGATTGTGCCCATCTTTTTCTCTATCATCCTTTTGGTGGTAGTAGCCGATGTGAGTTTGCTCTGTCATCCTTTCGGTGGTGGGTCTGTCATCTTGTTGATGTCAAATTGCGCGAGTGTTTGCTCTATCATCCTTTTGGTGGTAGTAACCGGTGTGAGTTTGCCTCATCATCCTTTTGGTGGTGGGTCTGTCATCTCGTTGATGCCAGATTGCGCGAGTCTTTTTCTCTATCAATCCTTTTGGTGGTAGTAGCCGATGTGAGTTTTCCCCTTCATCCTTTTGGTGGTGGGTCTGTCATCTTGTTGATGTCAATTTGTGCGAGTGTTTTGCTCTATCATACTTTTGGTGGTAGTAGCCGGTGTGAGCTTGCTCCATCATCCTTTTGGTGGTGGGCCTGTCATCTCGTTGATGCTAGATTGTGCCCATCTTTTTCTCTATCATTCTTTTGGTGGTAGTAGCCGATGTGAGTTTGCTCTGTCATCCTTTCGGTGGTGGGTCTGTCATCTTGTTAATGTCAAATTGCGCAAGTGTTTTCTCTATCATCCTTTTGGTGGTAGTAACCGGTGTGAGTTTGCCTCATCATCCTTTTGGTGGCGGGTCTGCCATCTCGTTGATGCTAGATTGTGCCCTTCTTTTTCTCTATCATCCTTTTGGTGGTAGTAGCCGATGTGAGTTTGCTCTGTGATCCTTTCGGTGGTGGGTCTGTCATCTTGTTGATGTCAAATTGCACGAGTGTTTGCTCTATCATCCTTTTGGTGGTAGTAACCAGTGTGAGTTTGCCTCATCATCCTTTTGGTGGTGGGTCTGTCATCTTGTTGATGCCAGATTATGCGAGTGTTTGCTTTATCATCCTTTTGGTGGTAGTAGTCGATGTGTGAATTCGCTCCACCATTCTTTTGGCGGTGGGTCTATCATGTTGTTTGTTCAGATTGTGCGAGCCTTTTTCTCTATCATCCTTTTGGTGGTAGTAGTCGGTGTCAGTTTGCTTCGTCATCCTTTTAGTGGCGGGTCTGTCATCTTGCTGATGTCAGATTGTGCAAGTGTTTTGCTCTATCATCCTTTTTGTGGTAGTAGCCGGTGTGAGTTTGCTCCATCATCCTCTTGGTGGTGGGTCTGTCATCTCGTTGATGCCAGATTGCGGGAGTCTTTTTCTCTATCATCCTTTTGGTGGTAGTAGCCGATGTGAGTTTTCCCCGTCATCCTTTTGGTCGTGGGTCACTCATCTTGTTGATGTCAATTTGTGCGAGTGTTTTGCTCTATCATACTTTTGGTGGTAGTAGCCGGTGTGAGCTTGCTCCATCATCCTTTTGGTGGTGGGCCTGTCATCTCGTTGATGCTAGATTGTGCCCATCTTTTTCTCTATCATCCTTTTGGTGGTAGTAGCCGATGTGAGTTTGCTCTGTCATCCTTTCGGTGGTGGGTCTGTCATCTTGTTGATGTCAAATTGCGCGAGTGTTTGCTCTATCATTCTTTTGGTGGTAGTAACCGGTGTGAGTTTGCCTCATCATCCTTTTGGTGGTGGGTCTGTCATCTCGTTGATGCTAGATTGTGCCCTTCTTTTTCTCTATCATCCTTTTGGTGGTAGTAGCCGATGTGAGTTTGCTCTGTCATCCTTTCGGTGGTGGATCTGTCGTCTTGTTGATGTCAAATTGCATGAGTGTTTGCTCTATCATCCTTTTGGTGGTAGTAACCGGTCTGAGTTTGCTTCATCATCCTTTTGGTGGTGGATCTGTCATCTTGTTGATGCCAGATTATGTGAGTGTTTGCTTTATCATCCTTTTGGTGGTAGTAGTCGATGTGTGAATTCGCTCCATCATTCTTTTGGCGGTGGGTCTGTCATATTGTTTGTTCCAGATTATGCGAGTCTTTTTCTCTATCATCCTTTTGGTGGTAGTAGCCGGTGTCAGTTTGTTTCGTCATCCTTTTAGTGGTGCGTCTGTCATCTTGCTGATGTCAGATTGTGCAAGTGTTTTGCTCTATAATCCTTTTTGTGGTAGTAGCCGGTGTGAGTTTGCTCCATCATCCTCTTGGTGGTGGGTCTGTCATCTTGTTGATGCCAGATTGCGCGAGTCTTTTTCTCTATCATCCTTTTGGTGGTAGTAGCCGATGTGAGTTTTCCCCTTCATCCTTTTGGTGGTGGGTCTATCATCTTGTTGATGTCAATTTGTGCGAGTGTTTTGCTCTATCATACTTTTGGTGGTAGTAGCCGATGTGAGCTTGCTCCATCATCCTTTTGGTGGTGGGCCTGTCATCTCGTTGATGCTAGATTGTGCCCATCTTTTTCTCTATCATTCTTTTGGTGGTAGTAGACGATGTGAGTTTGGCTCTGTCATCCTTTCGGTGGTGGGTCTGTCATCTTGTTAATGTCAAATTGCGCAAGTGTTTGCTCTATCATCCTTTGGTGGTAGTAACCGGTGTGAGTTTGCCTCATCATCCTTTTGGTGGTGGGTCTGCCATCTCGTTGATGCTAGATTGTGCCCTTCTTTTTCTCTATCATCCTTTTGGTGGTAGTAGCCGATGTGAGTTTGCTCTGTCATCCTTTCGGTGGTGGGTCTGTCATCTTGTTGATGTCAAATTGCACGAGTGTTTGCTCTATCATCCTTTTGGTGGTAGTAACAAGTGTGAGTTTGCCTCATCATCCTTTTGGTGGTGGGTCTGTCATCTTGTTGATGCCAGATTATGCGAGTGTTTGCTTTATCATCCTTTTGGTGGTAGTAGTCGATGTGTGAATTCTCTCCACCATTCTTTTGGCGGTGGGTCTGTCATGTTGTTTGTTCCAGATTGTGCGAGTCTTTTTCTCTATCATCCTTTTGGTGGTAGTGGCCGGTGTCAGTTTGCTTCGTCATCCTTTTAGTGGCGGGTCTGTCATCTTGCTGATGTCAGATTGTGCAAGTGTTTTGCTCTATCATCCTTTTTGTGGTAGTAGCCGGTGTGAGTTTGCTCTGTCATCCTTTCGGTGGTGGGTCTGTCATCTTGTTGATGTCAAATTGCGCGAGTGTTTGCTCTATCATCCTTTTGGTGGTAGTAACCGGTGTGAGTTTGCCTCATCATCCTTTTGGTGGTGGGTCTGTCATCTCGTTGATGCTAGATTGTGCCCTTCTTTTTCTCTATCATCCTTTTGGTGGTAGTAGCCGATGTGAGTTTGCTCTGTCATCCTTTCGGTGGTGGATCTGTCGTCTTGTTGATGTCAAATTGCATGAGTGTTTGCTCTATCATCCTTTTGGTGGTAGTAACCGGTCTGAGTTTGCTTCATCATCCTTTTGGTGGTGGATCTGTCATCTTGTTGATGCCAGATTATGTGAGTGTTTGCTTTATCATCCTTTTGGTGGTAGTAGTCGATGTGTGAATTCGCTCCATCATTCTTTTGGCGGTGGGTCTGTCATATTGTTTGTTCCAGATTATGCGAGTCTTTTTCTCTATCATCCTTTTGGTGGTAGTAGCCGGTGTCAGTTTGTTTCGTCATCCTTTTAGTGGTGCGTCTGTCATCTTGCTGATGTCAGATTGTGCAAGTGTTTTGCTCTATAATCCTTTTTGTGGTAGTAGCCGGTGTGAGTTTGCTCCATCATCCTCTTGGTGGTGGGTCTGTCATCTCGTTGATGCTAGATTGCGCGAGTCTTTTTCTCTATCATCCTTTTGGTGGTAGTAGCCGATGTGAGTTTTCCCCTTCATCCTTTTGGTGGTGGGTCTATCATCTTGTTGATGTCAATTTGTGCGAGTGTTTTGCTCTATCATACTTTTGGTGGTAGTAGCCGATGTGAGCTTGCTCCATCATCCTTTTGGTGGTGGGCCTGTCATCTCGTTGATGCTAGATTGTGCCCATCTTTTTCTCTATCATTCTTTTGGTGGTAGTAGACGATGTGAGTTTGCTCTGTCATCCTTTCGGTGGTGGGTCTGTCATCTTGTTAATGTCAAATTGCGCAAGTGTTTGCTCTATCATCCTTTTGGTGGTAGTAACCGGTGTGAGTTTGCCTCATCATCCTTTTGGTGGTGGGTCTGCCATCTCGTTGATGCTAGATTGTGCCCTTCTTTTTCTCTATCATCCTTTTGGTGGTAGTAGCCGATGTGAGTTTGCTCTGTCATCCTTTCGGTGGTGGGTCTGTCATCTTGTTGATGTCAAATTGCACGAGTGTTTGCTCTATCATCCTTTTGGTGGTAGTAACAAGTGTGAGTTTGCCTCATCATCCTTTTGGTGGTGGGTCTGTCATCTTGTTGATGCCAGATTATGCGAGTGTTTGCTTTATCATCCTTTTGGTGGTAGTAGTCGATGTGTGAATTTCTTTCTCCACCATTCTTTTGGCGGTGGGTCTGTCATGTTGTTTGTTCCAGATTGTGCGAGTCTTTTTCTCTATCATCCTTTTGGTGGTAGTGGCCGGTGTCAGTTTGCTTCGTCATCCTTTTAGTGGCGGGTCTGTCATCTTGCTGATGTCAGATTGTGCAAGTGTTTTGCTCTATCATCCTTTTTGTGGTAGTAGCCGGTGTGAGTTTGCTCTGTCATCCTTTCGGTGGTGGGTCTGTCATCTTGTTGATGTCAAATTGCACGAGTGTTTGCTCTATCATCCTTTTGGTGGTAGTAACCGGTGTGAGTTTGCCTCATCATCCTTTTGGTGGTGGGTCTGTCATCTCGTTGATGCTAGATTGTGCCCTTCTTTTTCTCTATCATCCTTTTGGTGGTAGTAGCCGATGTGAGTTTGCTCTGTCATCCTTTCGGTGGTGGATCTGTCGTCTTGTTGATGTCAAATTGCATGAGTGTTTGCTCTATCATCCTTTTGGTGGTAGTTACCGGTCTGAGTTTGCTTCATCATCCTTTTGGTGGTGGATCTGTCATCTTGTTGATGCCAGATTATGTGAGTGTTTGCTTTATCATCCTTTTGGTGGTAGTAGTCGATGTGTGAATTCGCTCCATCATTCTTTTGGCGGTGGGTCTGTCATATTGTTTGTTCCAGATTATGCGAGTCTTTTTCTCTATCATCCTTTTGGTGGTAGTAGCCGGTGTCAGTTTGTTTCGTCATCCTTTTAGTGGTGCGTCTGTCATCTTGCTGATGTCAGATTGTGCAAGTGTTTTGCTCTATAATCCTTTTTGTGGTAGTAGCCGGTGTGAGTTTGCTCCATCATCCTCTTGGTGGTGGGTCTGTCATCTCGTTGATGCTAGATTGCGCGAGTCTTTTTCTCTATCATCCTTTTGGTGGTAGTAGCCGATGTGAGTTTTCGCCTTCATCCTTTTGGTGGTGGGTCTATCATCTTGTTGATGTCAATTTGTGCGAGTGTTTTGCTCTATCATACTTTTGGTGGTAGTAGCCGATGTGAGCTTGCTCCATCATCCTTTTGGTGGTGGGCCTGTCATCTCGTTGATGCTAGATTGTGCCCATCTTTTTCTCTATCATTCTTTTGGTGGTAGTAGACGATGTGAGTTTGCTCTGTCATCCTTTCGGTGGTGGGTCTGTCATCTTGTTAATGTCAAATTGCGCAAGTGTTTGCTCTATCATCCTTTTGGTGGTAGTAACCGGTGTGAGTTTGCCTCATCATCCTTTTGGTGGTGGGTCTGCCATCTCGTTGATGCTAGATTGTGCCCTTCTTTTTCTCTATCATCCTTTTGGTGGTAGTAGCCGATGTGAGTTTGCTCTGTCATCCTTTCGGTGGTGGGTCTGTCATCTTGTTGATGTCAAATTGCACGAGTGTTTGCTCTATCATCCTTTTGGTGGTAGTAACAAGTGTGAGTTTGCCTCATCATCCTTTTGGTGGTGGGTCTGTCATCTTGTTGATGCCAGATTATGCGAGTGTTTGCTTTATCATCCTTTTGGTGGTAGTAGTCGATGTGTGAATTCTCTCCACCATTCTTTTGGCGGTGGGTCTGTCATGTTGTTTGTTCCAGATTGTGCGAGTCTTTTTCTCTATCATCCTTTTGGTGGTAGTGGCCGGTGTCAGTTTGCTTCGTCATCCTTTTAGTGGCGGGTCTGTCATCTTGCTGATGTCAGATTGTGCAAGTGTTTTGCTCTATCATCCTTTTTGTGGTAGTAGCCGGTGTGAGTTTGCTCTGTCATCCTTTCGGTGGTGGGTCTGTCATCTTGTTGATGTCAAATTGCGCGAGTGTTTGCTCTATCATCCTTTTGGTGGTAGTAACCGGTGTGAGTTTGCCTCATCATCCTTTTGGTGGTGGGTCTGTCATCTCGTTGATGCTAGATTGTGCCCTTCTTTTTCTCTATCATCCTTTTGGTGGTAGTAGCCGATGTGAGTTTGCTCTGTCATCCTTTCGGTGGTGGGTCTGTCATCTTGTTGATGTCAAATTGCACGAGTGTTTGCTCTATCATCCTTTTGGTGGTAGTAACCGGTGTGAGTTTGCCTCATCATCCATTTGGTGGTGGGTCTGTCATCTTGTTGATGCTAGATTATGCGAGTGTTTGCTTTATCATCCTTTTGGTGGTAGTAGTCGATGTGTGAATTCGCTCCACCATTCTTTTGGCGGTGGGTATGTCATGTTGTTTGTTCCAGATTGTGCGAGTCTTTTTCTGTATCATCCTTTTGGTGGTAGTAGCCGGTGTCAGTTTGCTTCGTCATCCTTTTAGTGGCGGGTCTGTCATCTTGCTGATGTCAGATTGTGCAAGTGTTTTGCTCTATCATCCTTTTTGTGGTAGTAGCCGGTGTGAGTTTGCTCCATCATCCTCTTGGTGGTGGGTTTGTCATCTCGTTGATGCCAGATTGCGCGAGTCTTTTTCTCTATCATCCTTTTGGTGGTAGTAGCCGATGTGAGTTTTCCCCGTCATCCTTTTGGTCGTGGGTCTGTCATCTTGTTGATGTCAATTTGTGCGAGTGTTTTGCTCTATCATACTTTTGGTGGTAGTAGCCGGTGTGAGCTTGCTCCATCATCCTTTTGGTGGTAGGCCTGTCATCTCGTTGATGCTAGACTGTGCCCATCTTTTTCTCTATCATCCTTTCGGTGGTAGTAGCCGATGTGAGTTTGCTCTGTCATCCTTTCGGTGGTGGGTCTGTCATCTTGTTGATGTCAAATTGCGCGAGTGTTTGCTCTATCATCCTTTTGGTGGTAGTAACCGGTGTGAGTTTGCCTCATCATCCTTTTGGTGGTGGGTCTGTCATCTCGTTGATGCTAGATTGTGCCCTTCTTTTTCTCTATCATCCTTTTGGTGGTAGTAGCCGATGTGAGTTTGCTCTGTCATCCTTTCGGTGGTGGGTCTGTCATCTTGTTGATGTCAAATTGCACGAGTGTTTGCTCTATCATCCTTTTGGTGGTAGTAACCGGTGTGAGTTTGCCTCATCATCCATTTGGTGGTGGGTCTGTCATCTTGTTGATGCCAGATTATGCGAGTGTTTGCTTTATCATCCTTTTGGTGGTAGTAGTCGATGTGTGAATTCGCTCCACCATTCTTTTGGCGGTGGGTATGTCATGTTGTTTGTTCCAGATTGTGCGAGTCTTTTTCTGTATCATCCTTTTGGTGGTAGTAGCCGGTGTCAGTTTGCTTCGTCATCCTTTTAGTGGCGGGTCTGTCATCTTGCTGATGTCAGATTGTGCAAGTGTTTTGCTCTATCATCCTTTTTGTGGTAGTAGCCGGTGTGAGTTTGCTCCATCATCCTCTTGGTGGTGGGTCTGTCATCTCGTTGATGCCAGATTGCGCGAGTCTTTTTCTCTATCATCCTTTTGGTGGTAGTAGCCGATGTGAGTTTTCCCCGTCATCCTTTTGGTCGTGGGTCTGTCATCTTGTTGATGTCAATTTGTGCGAGTGTTTTGCTCTATCATACTTTTGGTGGTAGTAGCCGGTGTGAGCTTGCTCCATCATCCTTTTGGTGGTAGGCCTGTCATCTCGTTGATGCTAGACTGTGCCCATCTTTTTCTCTATCATCCTTTCGGTGGTAGTAGCCGATGTGAGTTTGCTCTGTCATCCTTTCGGTGGTGGGTCTGTCATCTTGTTGATGTCAAATTGCGCGAGTGTTTGCTCTATCATCCTTTTGGTGGTAGTAACCGGTGTGAGTTTGCCTCATCATCCTTTTGGTGGTGGGTCTGTCATCTCGTTGATGCTAGATTGTGCCCTTCTTTTTCTCTATCATCCTTTTGGTGGTAGTAGCCGATGTGAGTTTGCTCTGTCATCCTTTCGGTGGTGGGTCTGTCATCTTGTTGATGTCAAATTGCACGAGTGTTTGCTCTATCATCCTTTTGGTGGTAGTAACCGGGGTGAGTTTGCCTCATCATCCATTTGGTGGTGGGTCTGTCATCTTGTTGATGCCAGATTATGCGAGTGTTTGCTTTATCATCCTTTTGGTGGTAGTAGTCGATGTGTGAATTCGCTCCACCATTCTTTTGGCGGTGGGTATGTCATGTTGTTTGTTCCAGATTGTGCGAGTCTTTTTCTGTATCATCCTTTTGGTGGTAGTAGCCGGTGTCAGTTTGCTTCGTCATCCTTTTAGTGGCGGGTCTGTCATCTTGCTGATGTCAGATTGTGCAAGTGTTTTCCTCTATCATCCTTTTTGTGGTAGTAGCCGGTGTGAGTTTGCTCCATCATACTCTTGGTGGTGGGTCTGTCATCTCGTTGATGCCAGATTGCGCGAGTCTTTTTCTCTATCATCCTTTTGGTGGTAGTAGCCGATGTGAGTTTTCCCCGTCATCCTTTTGGTCGTGGGTCTGTCATCTTGTTGATGCCAATTTGTGCGAGTGTTTTGCTCTATCATCCTTTTTGTGGTAGTAGCCGGTGTGAGTTTGCTCCATCATCCTCTTGGTGGTAGGCCTGTCATCTCGTTGATGCCAGATTGCGCGAGTCTTTTTCTCTATCATCCTTTTGGTGGTAGTAGCCGATGTGAGTTTTCCCCGTCATCCTTTTGGTCGTGGGTCTGTCATCTTGTTGATGTCAATTTGTGCGAGTGTTTTGCTCTATCATACTTTTGGTGGTAGTAGCCGGTGTGAGCTTGCTCCATCATCCTTTTGGTGGCGGGCCTGTCATCTCGTTGATGCTAGATTGTGCCCATCTTTTTCTCTATCATTCTTTTGGTGGTAGTAGCCGATGTGAGTTTGCTCTGTCATCCTTTCGGTGGTGGGTCTGTCATCTTGTTAATGTCAAATTGCGCAAGTGTTTGCTCTATCATCCTTTTGGTGGTAGTAACCGGTGTGAGTTTGCCTCATCATCCTTTTGGTGGTGGGTCTGCCATCTCGTTGATGCTAGATTGTGCCCTTCTTTTTCTCTATCATCCTTTTGGTGGTAGTAGCCGATTTGAGTTTGCTCTGTCATCCTTTCGGTGGTGGGTCTGTCATCTTGTTGATGTCAAATTGCACGAGTGTTTGCTCTATCATCCTTTTGGTGGTAGTAACCAGTGTGAGTTTGCCTCATCATCCATTTGGTGGTGGGTCTGTCATCTTGTTGATGCCAGATTATGCGAGTGTTTGCTTTATCATCTTTTTGGTGGTAGTAGTCGATGTGTGAATTCGCTCCACCATTCTTTTGGCGGTGGGTATGTCATGTTGTTTGTTCCAGATTGTGCGAGTCTTTTTCTGTATCATCCTTTTGGTGGTAGTAGCCGGTGTCAGTTTGCTTCGTCATCCTTTTAGTGGCGGGTCTGTCATCTTGCTGATGTCAGATTGTGCAAGTGTTTTGCTCTATCATCCTTTTTGTGGTAGTAGCCGGTGTGAGTTTGCTCCATCATCCTCTTGGTGGTGGGTCTGTCATCTCGTTGATGCCAGATTGCGCGAGTCTTTTTCTCTATCATCCTTTTGGTGGTAGTAGCCGATGTGAGTTTTCCCCGTCATCCTTTTGGTCGTGGGTCTGTCATCTTGTTGATGTCAATTTGTGCGAGTGTTTTGCTCTATCATACTTTTGGTGGTAGTAGCCGGTGTGAGCTTGCTCCATCATCCTTTTGGTGGTAGGCCTGTCATCTCGTTGATGCTAGACTGTGCCCATCTTTTTCTCTATCATCCTTTCGGTGGTAGTAGCCGATGTGAGTTTGCTCTGTCATCCTTTCGGTGGTGGGTCTGTCATCTTGTTGATGTCAAATTGCGCGAGTGTTTGCTATATCATCCTTTTGGTGGTAGTAACCGGTGTGAGTTTGCCTCATCATCCTTTTGGTGGTGGGTCTGTCATCTCGTTGATGCTAGATTGTGCCCTTCTTTTTCTCTATCATCCTTTTGGTGGTAGTAGCCGATGTGAGTTTGCTCTGTCATCCTTTCGGTGGTGGGTCTGTCATCTTGTTGATGTCAAATTGCACGAGTGTTTGCTCTATCATCCTTTTGGTGGTAGTAACCGGTGTGAGTTTGCCTCATCATCCATTTGGTGGTGGGTCTGTCATCTTGTTGATGCCAGATTATGCGAGTGTTTGCTTTATCATCCTTTTGGTGGTAGTAGTCGATGTGTGAATTCGCTCCACCATTCTTTTGGCGGTGGGTATGTCATGTTGTTTGTTCCAGATTGTGCGAGTCTTTTTCTGTATCATCCTTTTGGTGGTAGTAGCCGTTGTCAGTTTGCTTCGTCATCCTTTTAGTGGCGGGTCTGTCATCTTGCTGATGTCAGATTGTGCAAGTGTTTTGCTCTATCATCCTTTTTGTGGTAGTAGCCGGTGTGAGTTTGCTCCATCATCCTCTTGGTGGTGGGTCTGTCATCTCGTTGATGCCAGATTGCGCGAGTCTTTTTCTCTATCATCCTTTTGGTGGTAGTAGCCGATGTGAGTTTTCCCCGTCATCCTTTTGGTCGTGGGTCTGTCATCTTGTTGATGTCAATTTGTGCGAGTGTTTTGCTCTATCATACTTTTGGTGGTAGTAGCCGGTGTGAGCTTGCTCCATCATCCTTTTGGTGGTAGGCCTGTCATCTCGTTGATGCTAGACTGTGCCCATCTTTTTCTCTATCATCCTTTCGGTGGTAGTAGCCGATGTGAGTTTGCTCTGTCATCCTTTCGGTGGTGGGTCTGTCATCTTGTTGATGTCAAATTGCGCAAGTGTTTGCTCTATCATCCTTTTGGTGGTAGTAACCAGTGTGAGTTTGCCTCATCATCCTTTTGGTGGTGGGTCTGTCATCTCGTTGATGCTAGATTGTGCCCTTCTTTTTCTCTATCATCCTTTTGGTGGTAGTAGCCGATGTGAGTTTGCTCTGTCATCCTTTCGGTGGTGGGTCTGTCATCTTGTTGATGTCAAATTGCACGAGTGTTTGCTCTATCATCCTTTTGGTGGTAGTAACCGGTGTGAGTTTGCCTCATCATCCTTTTGGTGGTGGGTCTGTCATCTTATTGATGCCAGATTATGTGAGTGTTTGCTTTATCATCCTTTTGGTGGTAGTAGTCGATGTGTGAATTCGCTCCATCATTCTTTTGGCGGTGGGTCTGTCATATTGTTTGTTCCAGATTGTGCGAGTCTTTTTCTCTATCATCCTTTTGGTGGTAGTAGCCGGTGTCAGTTTGCTTCGTCATCCTTTTAGTGGTGGGTCTGTCATCTTGCTGATGTCAGATTGTGCAAGTGTTTTGCTCTATAATTTTTTTTGTGGTAGTAGCCGGTGTGAGTTTGCTCCATCATCCTCTTGGTGGTGGGTCTGTCATCTCGTTGATGCCAGATTGCGCGAGTCTTTTTCTCTATCATCCTTTTGGTGGTAGTAGCCGATGTGAGTTTTCCCCTTCATCCTTTTGGTGGTGGGTCTGTCATCTTGTTGATGTCAATTTGTGCGAGTGTTTTGCTCTATCATACTTTTGGTGGTAGTAGCCGGTGTGAGCTTGCTCCATCATCCTTTTGGTGGTGGGCCTGTCATCTCGTTGATGCTATATTGTGCCCATCTTTTTCTCTATCATCCTTTTGGTGGTAGTAGCCGATGTGAGTTTGCTCTGTCATCCTTTCGGTGGTGGGTCTGTCATCTTGTTGATGTCAAATTGCGCGAGTGTTTGCTCTATCATCCTTTTGGTGGTAGTAACCGGTGTGAGTTTGCCTCATCATCCTTTTGGTGGTGGGTCTGTCATCTCGTTGATGCTAGATTGTGCCCTTCTTTTTCTCTATCATCCTTTTGGTGGTAGTAGCCGATGTGAGTTTGCTCTGTCATCCTTTCAGTGGTGGGTCTGTCATCTTGTTGATGTCAAATTACACGAGTGTTTGCTCTATCATCCTTTTGGTGGTAGTAACCGGTGTGAGTTTGCCTCATCATCCATTTGGTGGTGGGTCTGTCATCTTGTTGATGCCAGATTATGCGAGTGTTTGCTTTATCATCCTTTTGGTGGTAGTAGTCGATGTGTGAATTCGCTCCACCATTCTTTTGGCGGTGGGTATGTCATGTTGTTTGTTCCAGATTGTGCGAGTCTTTTTCTGTATCATCCTTTTGGTGGTAGTAGCCGGTGTCAGTTTGCTTCGTCATCCTTTTAGTGGCGGGTCTGTCATCTTGCTGATGTCAGATTGTGCAAGTGTTTTGCTCTATCATCCTTTTTGTGGTAGTAGCCGGTGTGAGTTTGCTCCATCATCCTCTTGGTGGTGGGTCTGTCATCTCGTTGATGCCAGATTGCGCGAGTCTTTTTCTCTATCATCCTTTTGGTGGTAGTAGCCGATGTGAGTTTTCCCCGTCATCCTTTTGGTCGTGGGTCTGTCATCTTGTTGATGTCAATTTGTGCGAGTGTTTTGCTCTATCATCCTTTTTGTGGTAGTAGCCGGTGTGAGTTTGCTCCATCATCCTCTTGGTGGTAGGCCTGTCATCTCGTTGATGCCAGATTGCGCGAGTCTTTTTCTCTATCATCCTTTTGGTGGTAGTAGCCGATGTGAGTTTTCCCCGTCATCCTTTTGGTCGTGGGTCTGTCATCTTGTTGATGTCAATTTGTGCGAGTGTTTTGCTCTATCATACTTTTGGTGGTAGTAGCCGGTGTGAGCTTGCTCCATCATCCTTTTGGTGGCGGGCCTGTCATCTCGTTGATGCTAGATTGTGCCCATCTTTTTCTCTATCATTCTTTTGGTGGTAGTAGCCGATGTGAGTTTGCTCTGTCATCCTTTCGGTGGTGGGTCTGTCATCTTGTTAATGTCAAATTGCGCAAGTGTTTGCTCTATCATCCTTTTGGTGGTAGTAACCGGTGTGAGTTTGCCTCATCATCCTTTTGGTGGTGGGTCTGCCATCTCGTTGATGCTAGATTGTGCCCTTCTTTTTCTCTATCATCCTTTTGGTGGTAGTAGCCGATTTGAGTTTGCTCTGTCATCCTTTCGGTGGTGGGTCTGTCATCTTGTTGATGTCAAATTGCACGAGTGTTTGCTCTATCATCCTTTTGGTGGTAGTAACCAGTGTGAGTTTGCCTCATCATCCATTTGGTGGTGGGTCTGTCATCTTGTTGATGCCAGATTATGCGAGTGTTTGCTTTATCATCCTTTTGGTGGTAGTAGTCGATGTGTGAATTCGCTCCACCATTCTTTTGGCGGTGGGTATGTCATGTTGTTTGTTCCAGATTGTGCGAGTCTTTTTCTGTATCATCCTTTTGGTGGTAGTAGCCGGTGTCAGTTTGCTTCGTCATCCTTTTAGTGGCGGGTCTGTCATCTTGCTGATGTCAGATTGTGCAAGTGTTTTGCTCTATCATCCTTTTTGTGGTAGTAGCCGGTGTGAGTTTGCTCCATCATCCTCTTGGTGGTGGGTCTGTCATCTCGTTGATGCCAGATTGCGCGAGTCTTTTTCTCTATCATCCTTTTGGTGGTAGTAGCCGATGTGAGTTTTCCCCGTCATCCTTTTGGTCGTGGGTCTGCCATCTTGTTGATGTCAATTTGTGCGAGTGTTTTGCTCTATCATACTTTTGGTGGTAGTAGCCGGTGTGAGCTTGCTCCATCATCCTTTTGGTGGTAGGCCTGTCATCTCGTTGATGCTAGACTGTGCCCATCTTTTTCTCTATCATCCTTTCGGTGGTAGTAGCCGATATGAGTTTGCTCTGTCATCCTTTCGGTGGTGGGTCTGTCATCTTGTTGATGTCAAATTGCGCGAGTGTTTGCTATATCATCCTTTTGGTGGTAGTAACCGGTGTGAGTTTGCCTCATCATCCTTTTGGTGGTGGGTCTGTCATCTCGTTGATGCTAGATTGTGCCCTTCTTTTTCTCTATCATCCTTTTGGTGGTAGTAGCCGATGTGAGTTTGCTCTGTCATCCTTTCGGTGGTGGGTCTGTCATCTTGTTGATGTCAAATTGCACGAGTGTTTGCTCTATCATCCTTTTGGTGGTAGTAACCGGTGTGAGTTTGCCTCATCATCCAATTGGTGGTGGGTCTGTCATCTTGTTGATGCCAGATTATGCGAGTGTTTGCTTTATCATCCTTTTGGTGGTAGTAGTCGATGTGTGAATTCGCTCCACCATTCTTTTGGCGGTGGGTATGTCATGTTGTTTGTTCCAGATTGTGCGAGTCTTTTTCTGTATCATCCTTTTGGTGGTAGTAGCCGGTGTCAGTTTGCTTCGTCATCCTTTTAGTGGCGGGTCTGTCATCTTGCTGATGTCAGATTGTGCAAGTGTTTTGCTCTATCATCCTTTTTGTGGTAGTAGCCGGTGTGAGTTTGCTCCATCATCCTCTTGGTGGTGGGTCTGTCATCTCGTTGATGCCAGATTGCGCGAGTCTTTTTCTCTATCATCCTTTTGGTGGTAGTAGCCGATGTGAGTTTTCCCCGTCATCCTTTTGGTCGTGGGTCTGTCATCTTGTTGATGTCAATTTGTGCGAGTGTTTTGCTCTATCATACTTTTGGTGGTAGTAGCCGGTGTGAGCTTGCTCCATCATCCTTTTGGTGGTAGGCCTGTCATCTCGTTGATGCTAGACTGTGCCCATCTTTTTCTCTATCATCCTTTCGGTGGTAGTAGCCGATATGAGTTTGCTCTGTCATCCTTTCGGTGGTGGGTCTGTCATCTTGTTGATGTCAAATTGCGCGAGTGTTTGCTATATCATCCTTTTGGTGGTAGTAACCGGTGTGAGTTTGCCTCATCATCCTTTTGGTGGTGGGTCTGTCATCTCGTTGATGCTAGATTGTGCCCTTCTTTTTCTCTATCATCCTTTTGGTGGTAGTAGCCGATGTGAGTTTGCTCTGTCATCCTTTCGGTGGTGGGTCTGTCATCTTGTTGATGTCAAATTGCACGAGTGTTTGCTCTATCATCCTTTTGGTGGTAGTAACCGGTGTGAGTTTGCCTCATCATCCAATTGGTGGTGGGTCTGTCATCTTGTTGATGCCAGATTATGCGAGTGTTTGCTTTATCATCCTTTTGGTGGTAGTAGTCGATGTGTGAATTCGCTCCACCATTCTTTTGGCGGTGGGTATGTCATGTTGTTTGTTCCAGATTGTGCGAGTCTTTTTCTGTATCATCCTTTTGGTGGTAGTAGCCGGTGTCAGTTTGCTTCGTCATCCTTTTAGTGGCGGGTCTGTCATCTTGCTGATGTCAGATTGTGCAAGTGTTTTGCTCTATCATCCTTTTTGTGGTAGTAGCCGGTGTGAGTTTGCTCCATCATCCTCTTGGTGGTGGGTCTGTCATCTCGTTGATGCCAGATTGCGCGAGTCTTTTTCTCTATCATCCTTTTGGTGGTAGTAGCCGATGTGAGTTTTCCCCGTCATCCTTTTGGTCGTGGGTCTGTCATCTTGTTGATGTCAATTTGTGCGAGTGTTTTGCTCTATCATACTTTTGGTGGTAGTAGCCGGTGTGAGCTTGCTCCATCATCCTTTTGGTGGTAGGCCTGTCATCTCGTTGATGCTAGACTGTGCCCATCTTTTTCTCTATCATCCTTTCGGTGGTAGTAGCCGATGTGAGTTTGCTCTGTCATCCTTTCGGTGGTGGGTCTGTCATCTTGTTGATGTCAAATTGCGCAAGTGTTTGCTCTATCATCCTTTTGGTGGTAGTAACCGGTGTGAGTTTGCCTCATCATCCTTTTGGTGGTGGGTCTGTCATCTCGTTGATGCTAGATTGTGCCCTTCTTTTTCTCTATCATCCTTTTGGTGGTAGTAGCCGATGTGAGTTTGCTCTGTCATCCTTTCAGTGGTGGGTCTGTCATCTTGTTGATGTCAAATTGCACGAGTGTTTGCTCTATCATCCTTTTGGTGGTAGTAACCGGTGTGAGTTTGCCTCATCATCCTTTTGGTGGTGGGTCTGTCATCATGTTAATGCCAGATTATGTGAGTGTTTGCTTTATCATCCTTTTGGTGGTAGTAGTCGATGTGTGAATTCGCTCCATCATTCTTTTGGCGGTGGGTCTGTCATATTGTTTGTTCCAGATTGTGCGAGTCTTTTTCTCTATCATCCTTTTGGTGGTAGTAGCCGGTGTCAGTTTGCTTCGTCATCCTTTTAGTGGTGGGTCTGTCATCTTGCTGATGTCAGATTGTGCAAGTGTTTTGCTCTATAATTTTTTTTGTGGTAGTAGCCGGTGTGAGTTTGCTCCATCATCCTCTTGGTGGTGGGTCTGTCATCTCGTTGATGCCAGATTGCGCGAGTCTTTTTCTCTATCATCCTTTTGGTGGTAGTAGCCGATGTGAGTTTTCCCCTTCATCCTTTTGGTGGTGGGTCTGTCATCTTGTTGATGTCAATTTGTGCGAGTGTTTTGCTCTATCATACTTTTGGTGGTAGTAGCCGGTGTGAGCTTGCTCCATCATCCTTTTGGTGGTGGGCCTGTCATCTCGTTGATGCTATATTGTGCCCATCTTTTTCTCTATCATCCTTTTGGTGGTAGTAGCCGATGTGAGTTTGCTCTGTCATCCTTTCGGTGGTGGGTCTGTCATCTTGTTGATGTCAAATTGCGCGAGTGTTTGCTCTATCATCCTTTTGGTGGTAGTAACCGGTGTGAGTTTGCCTCATCATCCTTTTGGTGGTGGGTCTGTCATCTCGTTGATGCTAGATTGTGCCCTTCTTTTTCTCTATCATCCTTTTGGTGGTAGTAGCCGATGTGAGTTTGCTCTGTCATCCTTTCGGTGGTGGGTCTGTCATCTTGTTGATGTCAAATTGCACGAGTGTTTGCTCTATCATCCTTTTGGTGGTAGTAACCGGTGTGAGTTTGCCTCATCATCCTTTTGGTGGTGGGTCTGTCATCTTGTTGATGCCAGATTATGTGAGTGTTTGCTTTATCATCCTTTTGGTGGTAGTAGTCGATGTGTGAATTCGCTCCATCATTCTTTTGGCGGTGGGTCTGTCATATTGTTTGTTCCAGATTGTGCGAGTCTTTTTCTCTATCATCCTTTTGGTGGTAGTAGCCGGTGTCAGTTTGCTTCGTCATCCTTTTAGTGGCGGGTCTGTCATCTTGCTGATGTCAGATTGTGCAAGTGTTTTGCTCTATCATCCTTTTTGTGGTAGTAGCCGGTGTGAGTTTGCTCCATCATCCTCTTGGTGGTGGGTCTGTCATCTCGTTGATGCCAGATTGCGCGAGTCTTTTTCTCTATCATCCTTTTGGTGGTAGTAGCCGATGTGAGTTTTCCCCGTCATCCTTTTGGTCGTGGGTTTGTCATCTTGTTGATGTCAATTTGTGCGAGTGTTTTGCTCTATCATACTTTTGGTGGTAGTAGCCGGTGTGAGCTTGCTCCATCATCCTTTTGGTGGTGGGCCTGTCATCTCGTTGATGCTATATTGTGCCCATCTTTTTCTCTATCATCCTTTTGGTGGTAGTAGCCGATGTGAGTTTGCTCTGTCATCCTTTCGGTGGTGGGTCTGTCATCTTGTTGATGTCAAATTGCGCGAGTGTTTGCTCTATCATCCTTTTGGTGGTAGTAACCGGTGTGAGTTTGCCTCATCATCCTTTTGGTGGTGGGTCTGTCATCTCGTTGATGCTAGATTGTGCCCTTCTTTTTCTCTATCATCCTTTTGGTGGTAGTAGCCGATGTGAGTTTGCTCTGTCATCCTTTCGGTGGTGGGTCTGTCATCTTGTTGATGTCAAATTGCACGAGTGTTTGCTCTATCATCCTTTTGGTGGTAGTAACCGGTGTGAGTTTGCCTCATCATCCTTTTGGTGGTGGTCTGTCATCTTGTTGATGCCAGATTATGTGAGTGTTTGCTTTATCATCCTTTTGGTGGTAGTAGTCGATGTGTGAATTCGCTCCATCATTCTTTTGGCGGTGGGTCTGTCATATTGTTTGTTCCAGATTGTGCGAGTCTTTTTCTCTATCATCCTTTTGGTGGTAGTAGCCGGTGTCAGTTTGCTTCGTCATCCTTTTAGTGGCGGGTCTGTCATCTTGCTGATGTCAGATTGTGCAAGTGTTTTGCTCTATCATCCTTTTTGTGGTAGTAGCCGGTGTGAGTTTGCTCCATCATCCTCTTGGTGGTGGGTCTGTCATCTCGTTGATGCCAGATTGCGCGAGTCTTTTTCTCTATCATCCTTTTGGTGGTAGTAGCCGATGTGAGTTTTCCCCGTCATCCTTTTGGTCGTGGGTCTGTCATCTTGTTGATGTCAATTTGTGCGAGTGTTTTGCTCTATCATACTTTTGGTGGTAGTAGCCGGTGTGAGCTTGCTCCATCATCCTTTTGGTGGTGGGCCTGTCATCTCGTTGATGCTATATTGTGCCCATCTTTTTCTCTATCATCCTTTTGGTGGTAGTAGCCGATGTGAGTTTGCTCTGTCATCCTTTCGGTGGTGGGTCTGTCATCTTGTTGATGTCAAATTGCGCGAGTGTTTGCTCTATCATCCTTTTGGTGGTAGTAACCGGTGTGAGTTTGCCTCATCATCCTTTTGGTGGTGGGTCTGTCATCTCGTTGATGCTAGATTGTGCCCTTCTTTCTCTCTATCATCCTTTTGGTGGTAGTAGCCGATGTGAGTTTGCTCTGTCATCCTTTCGGTGGTGGGTCTGTCATCTTGTTGATGTCAAATTGCACGAGTGTTTGCTCTATCATCCTTTTGGTGGTAGTAACCGGTGTGAGTTTGCCTCATCATCCTTTTGGTGGTGGGTCTGTCATCTTGTTGATGCCAGATTATGTGAGTGTTTGCTTTATCATCCTTTTGGTGGTAGTAGTCGATGTGTGAATTCGCTCCATCATTCTTTTGGCGGTGGGTCTGTCATATTGTTTGTTCCAGATTGTGCGAGTCTTTTTCTCTATCATCCTTTTGGTGGTAGTAGCCGGTGTCAGTTTGCTTCGTCATCTTTTTAGTGGTGGGTCTGTCATCTTGCTGATGTCAGATTGTGCAAGTGTTTTGCTCTATAATCCTTTTTGTGGTAGTAGCCGGTGTGAGTTTGCTCCATCATCCTCTTGGTGGTGGGTCTGTCATCTCGTTGATGCCAGATTGCGCGAGTCTTTTTCTCTATATTCCTTTTGGTGGTAGTAGCCGATGTGAGTTTTCCCCTTCATCCTTTTGGTGGTGGGTCTGTCATCTTGTTGATGTCAATTTGTGCGAGTGTTTTGCTCTATCATACTTTTGGTGGTAGTAGACGGTGTGAGCTTGCTCCATCATCCTTTTGGTGGTGGGCCTGTCATCTCGTTGATGCTATATTGTGCCATCTTTTTCTCTATCATCCTTTTGGTGGTAGTAGCCGATGTGAGTTTGCTCTGTCATCCTTTCGGTGGTGGGTCTGTCATCTTGTTAATGTCAAATTGCGCAAGTGTTTGCTCTATCATCCTTTTGGTGGTAGTAACCGGTGTGAGTTTGCCTCATCATCCTTTTGGTGGTGGGTCTGTCATCTCGTTGATGCTAGATTGTGCCCTTCTTTTTCTCTATCATCCTTTTGGTGGTAGTAGCCGATGTGAGTTTGCTCTGTCATCCTTTCGGTGGTGGGTCTGTCATCTTGTTGATGTCAAATTGCACGAGTGTTTGCTCTATCATCCTTTTGTGGGTAGTAACCGGTGTGAGTTTGCCTCATCATCCTTTTGGTGGTGGGTCTGTCATCTTGTTGATGCCAGATTATGTGAGTGTTTGCTTTATCATCCTTTTGGTGGTAGTAGTCGATGTGTGAATTCGCTCCATCATTCTTTTGGCGGTGGGTCTGTCATCTTGTTTGTTCCAGATTGTGCGAGTCTTTTTCTCTATCATCCTTTTGGTGGTAGTAGCCGGTGTCAGTTTGCTTCGTCATCCTTTTAGTGGCGGGTCTGTCATCTTGCTGATGTCAGATTGTGCAAGTGTTTTGCTCTATCATCCTTTTTGTGGTAGTAGCCGGTGTGAGTTTGCTCCATCATCCTCTTGGTGGTGGGTCTGTCATCTCGTTGATGCCAGATTGCGCGAGTCTTTTTCTCTATCATCCTTTTGGTGGTAGTAGCCGATGTGAGTTTTCCCCTTCATCCTTTTGGTGGTGGGTCTGTCATCTTGTTGATGTCAATTTGTGTGAGTGTTTTGCTCTATCATACTTTTGGTGGTAGTAGCCGGTGTGAGCTTGCTCCATCATCCTTTTGGTGGTGGGCCTGTCATCTCGTTGATGCTATATTGTGCCCATCTTTTTCTATATCATCCTTTTGGTGGTAGTAGCCGATGTGAGTTTGCTCTGTCATCCTTTCGGTGGTGGGTCTGTCATCTTGTTAATGTCAAATTGCGCAAGTGTTTGCTCTATCATCCTTTTGGTGGTAGTAACCGGTGTGAGTTTGCCTCATCATCCTTTTGGTGGTGGGTCTGTCATCTCGTTGATGCTAGATTGTGCCTTCTTTCTCTCTATCATCCTTTTGGTGGTAGTAGCCGATGTGAGTTTGCTCTGTCATCCTTTCGGTGGTGGGTCTGTCATCTTGTTGATGTCAAATTGCACGAGTGTTTGCTCTATCATCCTTTTTGTGGTAGTAACCGGTGTGAGTTTGCCTCATCATCCTTTGGTGGTGGGTCTGTCATCTTGTTGATGCCAGATTATGTGCGTGTTTGCTTTATCATCCTTTTGGTGGTAGTAGTCGATGTGTGAATTCGCTCCATCATTCTTTTGGCGGTGGGTCTGTCATATTGTTTGTTCCAGATTGTGCGAGTCTTTTTCTCTATCATCCTTTTGGTGGTAGTAGCCGGTGTCAGTTTGCTTCGTCATCCTTTTAGTGGTGGGTCTGTCATCTTGCTGATGTCAGATTGTGCAAGTGTTTTGCTCTATAATCCTTTTTGTGGTAGTAGCCGGTGTGAGTTTGCTCCATCATCCTCTTGGTGGTGGGTCTGTCATCTCGTTGATGCCAGATTGCGCGAGTCTTTTTCTCTATATTCCTTTTGGTGGTAGTAGCCGATGTGAGTTTTCCCCTTCATCCTTTTGGTGGTGGGTCTGTCATCTTGTTGATGTCAATTTGTGCGAGTGTTTTGCTCTATCATACTTTTGGTGGTAGTAGCCGGTGTGAGCTTGCTCCATCATCCTTTTGGTGGTGGGCCTGTCATCTCGTTGATGCTATATTGTGCCCATCTTTTTCTCTATCATCCTTTTGGTGGTAGTAGCCGATGTGAGTTTGCTCTGTCATCCTTTCGGTGGTGGGTCTGTCATCTTGTTAATGTCAAATTGCGCAAGTGTTTGCTCTATCATCCTTTTGGTGGTAGTAACCGGTGTGAGTTTGCCTCATCATCCTTTTGGTGGTGGGTCTGTCATCTCGTTGATGCTAGATTGTGCCTTCTTTTTCTCTATCATCCTTTTGGTGGTAGTAGCCGATGTGAGTTTGCTCTGTCATCCTTTCGGTGGTGGGTCTGTCATCTTGTTGATGTCAAATTGCACGAGTGTTTGCTCTATCATCCTTTTGGTGGTAGTAACCGGTGTGAGTTTGCCTCATCATCCTTTTGGTGGTGGGTCTGTCATCTTGTTGATGCCAGATTATGTGAGTGTTTGCTTTATCATCCTTTTGGTGGTAGTAGTCGATG
The DNA here is from genome assembly GCA_963859935.3 of Lathyrus sativus. NCBI lineage: Eukaryota > Viridiplantae > Streptophyta > Magnoliopsida > Fabales > Fabaceae > Lathyrus > Lathyrus sativus. The sequence goes on from CAWUDS030006954.1 coordinate 24,101, forward strand.
TGTGAATTCGCTCCATCATTCTTTTGGCGGTGGGTCTGTCATCTTGTTTGTTCCAGATTGTGCGAGTCTTTTTCTCTATCATCCTTTTGGTGGTAGTAGCCGGTGTCAGTTTGCTTCGTCATCCTTTAGTGGCGGGTCTGTCATCTTGCTGATGTCAGATTGTGCAAGTGTTTTGCTCTATCATCCTTTTTGTGGTAGTAGCCGGTGTGAGTTTGCTCCATCATCCTCTTGGTGGTGGGTCTGTCATCTCGTTGATGCCAGATTGCGCGAGTCTTTTTCTCTATCATCCTTTTGGTGGTAGTAGCCGATGTGAGTTTTCCCCTTCATCCTTTTGGTGGTGGGTCTGTCATCTTGTTGATGTCAATTTGTGCGAGTGTTTTGCTCTATCATACTTTTGGTGGTAGTAGCCGGTGTGAGCTTGCTCCATCATCCTTTTGGTGGTGGGCCTGTCATCTCGTTGATGCTATATTGTGCCCATCTTTTTCTCTATCATCCTTTTGGTGGTAGTAGCCGATGTGAGTTTGCTCTGTCATCCTTTCGGTGGTGGGTCTGTCATCTTGTTAATGTCAAATTGCGCAAGTGTTTGCTCTATCATCCTTTTGGTGGTAGTAACCGGTGTGAGTTTGCCTCATCATCCTTTTGGTGGTGGGTCTGTCATCTCGTTGATGCTAGATTGTGCCCTTCTTTCTCTCTATCATCCTTTTGGTGGTAGTAGCCGATGTGAGTTTGCTCTGTCATCCTTTCGGTGGTGGGTCTGTCATCTTGTTGATGTCAAATTGCACGAGTGTTTGCTCTATCATCCTTTTGGTGGTAGTAACCGGTGTGAGTTTGCCTCATCATCCTTTTGGTGGTGGGTCTGTCATCTTGTTGATGCCAGATTATGTGAGTGTTTGCTTTATCATCCTTTTGGTGGTAGTAGTCGATGTGTGAATTCGCTCCATCATTCTTTTGGCGGTGGGTCTGTCATATTGTTTGTTCCAGATTGTGCGAGTCTTTTTCTCTATCATCCTTTTGGTGGTAGTAGCCGGTGTCAGTTTGCTTCGTCATCCTTTTAGTGGTGGGTCTGTCATCTTGCTGATGTCAGATTGTGCAAGTGTTTTGCTCTATAATCCTTTTTGTGGTAGTAGCCGGTGTGAGTTTGCTCCATCATCCTCTTGGTGGTGGGTCTGTCATCTCGTTGATGCCAGATTGCGCGAGTCTTTTTCTCTATCATCCTTTTGGTGGTAGTAGCCGATGTGAGTTTTCCCCTTCATCCTTTTGGTGGTGGGTCTGTCATCTTGTTGATGTCAATTTGTGCGAGTGTTTTGCTCTATCATACTTTTGGTGGTAGTAGCCGGTGTGAGCTTGCTCCATCATCCTTTTGGTGGTGGGCCTGTCATCTCGTTGATGCTATATTGTGCCCATCTTTTTCTCTATCATCCTTTTGGTGGTAGTAGCCGATGTGAGTTTGCTCTGTCATCCTTTCGGTGGTGGGTCTGTCATCTTGTTAATGTCAAATTGCGCAAGTGTTTGCTCTATCATCCTTTTGGTGGTAGTAACCGGTGTGAGTTTGCCTCATCATCCTTTTGGTGGTGGGTCTGTCATCTCGTTGATGCTAGATTGTGCCCTTCTTTTTCTCTATCATCCTTTTGGTGGTAGTAGCCGATGTGAGTTTGCTCTGTCATCCTTTCGGTGGTGGGTCTGTCATCTTGTTGATGTCAAATTGCACGAGTGTTTGCTCTATCATCCTTTTGGTGGTAGTAACCGGTGTGAGTTTGCCTCATCATCCTTTTGGTGGTGGGTCTGTCATCTTGTTGATGCCAGATTATGTGAGTGTTTGCTTTATCATCCTTTTGGTGGTAGTAGTCGATGTGTGAATTCGCTCCATCATTCTTTTGGCGGTGGGTCTGTCATCTTGTTTGTTCCAGATTGTGCGAGTCTTTTTCTCTATCATCCTTTTGGTGGTAGTAGCCGGTGTCAGTTTGCTTCGTCATCCTTTTAGTGGCGGGTCTGTCATCTTGCTGATGTCAGATTGTGCAAGTGTTTTGCTCTATCATCCTTTTTGTGGTAGTAGCCGGTGTGAGTTTGCTCCATCATCCTCTTGGTGGTGGGTCTGTCATCTCGTTGATGCCAGATTGCGCGAGTCTTTTTCTCTATCATCCTTTTGGTGGTAGTAGCCGATGTGAGTTTTCCCCGTCATCCTTTTGGTCGTGGGTCTGTCATCTTGTTGATGTCAATTTGTGCGAGTGTTTTGCTCTATCATACTTTTGGTGGTAGTAGCCGGTGTGAGCTTGCTCCATCATCCTTTTGGTGGTGGGCCTGTCATCTCGTTGATGCTAGATTGTGCCCATCTTTTTCTCTATCATCCTTTTGGTGGTAGTAGCCGATGTGAGTTTGCTCTGTCATCCTTTCGGTGGTGGGTCTGTCATCTTGTTGATGTCAAATTGCGCGAGTGTTTGCTCTATCATCCTTTTGGTGGTAGTAACCGGTGTGAGTTTGCCTCATCATCCTTTTGGTGGTGGGTCTGTCATCTCGTTGATGCTAGATTGTGCCCTTCTTTTTCTCTATCATCCTTTTGGTGGTAGTAGCCGATGTGAGTTTGCTCTGTCATCCTTTCGGTGGTGGGTCTGTCATCTTGTTGATGTCAAATTGCACGAGTGTTTGCTCTATCATCCTTTTGGTGGTAGTAACCGGTGTGAGTTTGCCTCATCATCCTTTTGGTGGTGGGTCTGTCATCTTGTTGATGCCAGATTATGTGAGTGTTTGCTTTATCATCCTTTTGGTGGTAGTAGTCGATGTGTGAATTCGCTCCATCATTCTTTTGGCGGTGGGTCTGTCATATTGTTTGTTCCAGATTGTGCGAGTCTTTTTCTCTATCATCCTTTTGGTGGTAGTAGCCGGTGTCAGTTTGCTTCGTCATCCTTTTAGTGGCGGGTCTGTCATCTTGCTGATGTCAGATTGTGCAAGTGTTTTGCTCTATAATCTTTTTTGTGGTAGTAGCCGGTGTGAGTTTGCTCCATCATCCTCTTGGTGGTGGGTCTGTCATCTCGTTGATGCCAAATTGCGCGAGTCTTTTTCTCTATCATCCTTTTGGTGGTAGTAGCCGATGTGAGTTTTCCCCTTCATCCTTTTGGTGGTGGGTCTGTCATCTTGTTGATGTCAATTTGTGCGAGTGTTTTGCTCTATCATACTTTTGGTGGTAGTAGCCGGTGTGAGCTTGCTCCATCATCCTTTTGGTGGTGGGCCTGTCATCTCGTTGATGCTAGATTGTGCCCATCTTTTTCTCTATCATCCTTTTGGTGGTAGTAGCCGATGTGAGTTTGCTCTGTCATCCTTTCGGTGGTGGGTCTGTCATCTTGTTGATGTCAAATTGCGCGAGTGTTTGCTCTATCATCCTTTTGGTGGTAGTAACCGGTGTGAGTTTGCCTCATCATCCTTTTGGTGGTGGGTCTGTCATCTCGTTGATGCTAGATTGTGCCCTTCTTTTTCTCTATCATCCTTTTGGTGGTAGTAGCCGATGTGAGTTTGCTCTGTCATCCTTTCGGTGGTGGGTCTGTCATCTTGTTGATGTCAAATTGCACGAGTGTTTGCTCTATCATCCTTTTGGTTGTAGTAACCGGTGTGAGTTTGCCTCATCATCCTTTTGGTGGTGGGTCTGTCATCTTGTTGATGCCAGATTATGTGAGTGTTTGCTTTATCATCCTTTTGGTGGTAGTAGTCGATGTGTGAATTCGCTCCATCATTCTTTTGGCAGTGGGTCTGTCATATTGTTTGTTCCAGATTGTGCGAGTCTTTTTCTCTATCATCCTTTTGGTGGTAGTAGCCGGTGTCAGTTTGCTTCGTCATCCTTTTAGTGGTGGGTCTGTCATCTTGCTGATGTCAGATTGTGCAAGTGTTTTGCTCTATAATCTTTTTTGTGGTAGTAGCCGGTGTGAGTTTGCTCCATCATCCTCTTGGTGGTGGGTCTGTCATCTCGTTGATGCCAAATTGCGCGAGTCTTTTTCTCTATCATCCTTTTGGTGGTAGTAGCCGATGTGAGTTTTCCCCTTCATCCTTTTGGTGGTGGGTCTGTCATCTTGTTGATGTCAATTTGTGCGAGTGTTTTGCTCTATCATACTTTTGGTGGTAGTAGCCGGTGTGAGCTTGCTCCATCATCCTTTTGGTGGTGGGCCTGTCATCTCGTTGATGCTAGATTGTGCCCATCTTTTTCTCTATCATCCTTTTGGTGGTAGTAGCCGATGTGAGTTTGCTCTGTCATCCTTTCGGTGGTGGGTCTGTCATCTTGTTAATGTCAAATTGCGCAAGTGTTTGCTCTATCATCCTTTTGGTGGTAGTAACCGGTGTGAGTTTGCCTCATCATCCTTTTGGTGGTGGGTCTGCCATCTCGTTGATGCTAGATTGTGCCCTTCTTTTTCTCTATCATCCTTTTGGTGGTAGTAGCCGATGTGAGTTTGCTCTGTCATCCTTTCGGTGGTGGGTCTGTCATCTTGTTGATGTCAAATTGCACGAGTGTTTGCTCTATCATCCTTTTGGTGGTAGTAACCGGTGTGAGTTTGCCTCATCATCCTTTTGGTGGTGGGTCTGTCATCTTGTTGATGCCAGATTTTGCGAGTGTTTGCTTTATCATCCTTTTGGTGGTAGTAGTCAATGTGTGAATTCGCTCCATCATTCTTTTGGCGGTGGGTCTGTCATGTTGTTTGTTCCAGATTGTGCGAGTCTTTTTCTCTATCATCCTTTTGGTGGTAGTAGCCGGTGTCAGTTTGCTTCGTCATCCTTTTAGTGGCGGGTCTGTCATCTTGCTGATGTCAGATTGTGCAAGTGTTTTGCTCTATCATCCTTTTTGTGGTAGTAGCCGGTGTGAGTTTGCTCCATCATCCTCTTGGTGGTGGGTCTGTCATCTCGTTGATGCCAGATTGCGCGAGTCTTTTTCTCTATCATCCTTTTGGTGGTAGTAGCCGATGTGAGTTTTCCCCGTCATCCTTTTGGTCGTGGGTCTGTCATCTTGTTGATGTCAATTTGTGCGAGTGTTTTGCTCTATCATACTTTTGGTGGTAGTAGCCGATGTGAGCTTGCTCCATCATCCTTTTGGTGGTGGGCCTGTCATCTCGTTGATGCTAGATTGTGCCCATCTTTTTCTCTATCATCCTTTTGGTGGTAGTAGCCGATGTGAGTTTGCTCTGTCATCCTTTCGGTGGTGGGTCTGTCATCTTGTTAATGTCAAATTGCGCGAGTGTTTGCTCTATCATTCTTTTGGTGGTAGTAACCGGTGTGAGTTTGCCTCATCATCCTTTTGGTGGTGGGTCTGTCATCTCGTTGATGCTAGATTGTGCCCTTCTTTTTCTCTATCATCCTTTTGGTGGTAGTAGCCGATGTGAGTTTGCTCTGTCATCCTTTCGGTGGTGGGTCTGTCATCTTGTTGATTTCAAATTGCACGAGT
>CAWUDS030006955.1:0-29511 GCA_963859935.3 Lathyrus sativus
AAAGAAATTATATATGCATGCATAATGACCAAAATTAAATACTTAAGCTGAACGTTATCTGTCTTTACTATAATCACTTTGTATTATGGTATAATAGATGTAAACAATTTCTATATATTTCTTCTTCTTCATCACCAAAATTTTGATTTCGTCACCTCTAAGAAACAAATTTAAGAGACTACAAATGAATGACCCATAATTTATACAAATGGATAAAAGATAAAATTAAATAATCAAGCTCAATGTTAATTATAATCATCGTATTCACATTGACTTATGGTATATTACATTTTAAAATATTCAATATATTTCTTCACCATCCCAATATTTTAGGTTTTTTTATAACTAAGCAAAAAACAGAGAAGACTAAAATAGATGTAAAAAATTAATTATATTTTATTTTTCTACTCCATCACAAAATTTTAGGTTTTTCCCCACTTAAAAACAAAGTTAAAAGACTGTAATCCATGACGTATTTTTTCTATAAAATAGGTAATAACTAAAATAAATAATCAAGCTAGAATTTATTTATATTTACCACTTTCTCATTTAATTAGGGTAAATTAGATGTAAATAGATTTCAATATGTTTCTTCTCCATCACCAAATTTCATGTTTCTTCGTCACTAATCCACAAAGTTAAAAGACTATAAATGAATGACATATAAATTATATCTACATGGTTAATCACTAAAATTAAATATTTAAGCTCAATGTTATCTGTCTTCACTATATCACATTGTATTATGGTATAATAGATGTAAACAATTTCTATATATTTCTTCTTCTTCATCACCAAAATTTTGATTTCGTCACCTCTAAGAAACAGAGTTAAGAGACTACAAATGAATGACCCATAATTTATACAAATGGATAACTATTAAAATTAAATAATCAAGCTCAATGTTGTTTATAATCATCGTATTAACATTGACTTATGGTATATTACATATTAAAATTTTCAATATCTTTCTTCAGCATCCCAAAGTTTTAGGTTTCTTTATAACTAAGCAAAAAACATAAAAGACTACAATAGATATACAAAATTATTGATATTTTATTTTTCTACTCCATCACAAAATTTTAGGTTTTTCCCCACTTAAACACAAATTTAAAAGACTATAATCCATGAAGTATTTTTTTATATAAAATAGGTAATAACTAAAATAAATAATCAAGTTAGAATTTATTTATATTTACCACTTTCACATTTAATTATGGTCAATTATATATAAATATATTCACTATGTTTCTTCACCATCACCAAATTTCATGTTTCTTCGTCACTAATCCACTGAGTTAAAAGACTATAAATGAATGACAAAGAAATTATATATGCATGTGTAATGACCAAAATTAAATACTTAAGCTGAACGTTATCTGTCTTTACTATAATCACATTGTATTATGGTATAATAAATGTAAACAATTTCTATATATTTCTTCTTCTTCATCACCCAAATTTTGATTTCGTCACCTCTAAGAAACAAAGTTAAGAGACTACAAATGAATGACCCATAATTTATACAAATGGATAAAAGATAAAATTAAATAATCAAGCTCAATGTTAATTATAATCATTGTATTCACATTGACTTATGGTATATTACATTTTAAAATATTCAATATCTTTCTTCACCATCCCAAACTTTTAGGTTTTTTTATAACTAAGCAAAAAACATAGAAGACTAAAATAGATGTAAAAAATTAATTATATTTTTTTTTTTACTCCGTCACAAAATTTTAGGTTTTTCCCCACTTAAAAACAAAGTTAAAAGACTGTAATCCATGACGTATTTTTTATATAAAATAGGTAATAACTAAAATAAATAATCAAGCTACAATTTATTTATATTTACCACTTTCTCATTTAATTAGGGTAAATTAGATGTAAATAGATTTCAATATGTTTCTTCTCCATCACCAAATTTCATGTTTCTTCGTCACTAATCCACTGAGTTAAAAGACTATAAATGAATGACATATAATTTATATCTACATTGTTTAATCACTAAAATTAAATATTTAAGCTCAATGTTATCTGTCTTCACTATATCACATTGTATTATGGTATAATAGATGTAAACAATTTCTATATATTTCTTCTTCTTCATCACCAAAATTTTGGTTTGTTCACCTCTAAGTAACTAAGTTAAGAGACTACAAATGAATGACCCATAATTTATACAAATGGATAACAATTAAAATTAAATAATCAAGCTCAATGTTGTTTATAATCATCGTATTCACATTGACTTATGGTATATTACATATTAAAATTTTCAATATCTTTCTTCACCGTCCCAAAGTTTTAGGTTTCTTTATAACTAAGCAAAAAACATAAAAGACTACAATAGATATACAAAATTATTGATATTTTATTTTTCTACTCCATCACAAAATTTTAGGTTTCTCCCCACTTAAACACAAATTTAAAAGACTATAATCCATGACGTATTTTTTATATAAAATAGGTAATAACTAAAATAAATAATCAAGTTAGAATTTATTTATATTTACCACTTTCACATTTAATTATGGTCAATTATATATAAATATATTCAATATGTTTCTTCACCATCACCAAATTTCATGTTTCTTCGTCACTAATCCACTGAGTTAAAAGACTATAAATGAATGACAAAGAAATTATATATGCATGCGTAATGACCAAAATTAAATACTTAAGCTGAACGTTATCTGTGTTTACTATAATAACATTGTATTATGGTATAATAGATGTAAACGATTTCTATATATTTCTTCTTCTTCATCACCCAAATTGTGATTTCGTCACCTCTAAGAAACAAAGTTAAGAGACTACAAATGAATGACCCATAATTTATACAAATGGATAAAAGATAAAATTAAATAATCAAGCTCAATGTTAATTATAATCATCGTATTCACATTGACTTATGGTATATTACATTTTAAAATATTCAATATCTTTCTTCACCATCCCAAACTTTTAGGTTTTTTTATAACTAAGCAAAAAACATAGAAGACTAAAATAGATGTAAAAAATTAATTATATTTTATTTTTCTACTCCATCACAAAATTTTAGGTTTTTCCCCACTTAAAAACAAAGTTAAAAGACTGTAATCCATGACGTATTTTTTATATAAAATAGGTAATAACTAAAATAAATAATCAAGCTAGAATTTATTTATATTTACCACTTTCACATTTTATTAGGGTAAATTAGATGTAAATAGATTTCAATATGTTTCTTCTCCATCACCAAATTTCATGTTTCTTCGTCACTAATCCACTGAGTTAAAAGACTATAAATGAATGACATATAAATTATATCTACATGGTTAATCACTAAAATTAAATATTTAAGCTCAATGTTATCTGTCTTCACTATATCACATTGTATTATGGTATAATAGATGTAAACAATTTCTATATATTTCTTCTTCTTCATCACCAAAATTTTGGTTTGTTCACCTCTAAGTAACTAAGTTAAGAAACTACAAATGAATGACCCAAAATTTATACAAATGGATAACAATTAAAATTAAATAATCAAGCTCAATGTTGTTTATATTCATCGTATTCACATTGACTTATGGTATATTACATCTAAAAATATTTAATATTTTTCTTCACCGTCCCAAAGTTTTAGGTTTTTTTATAACTAAGCAAAAAACATAAAAGACTATAATAGATGTAAAAAATTAATTATATTTTATTTTTCAACTCCATCACAAAATTTTAGGTTTTTCCCCATTAAATAACAAAGTTAAAAGACTATAATCCATGAAGTATTTTTTTTTATAAAATAGGTAATAATTAAAACAAATAATCAAGCTAGAATTTATTTATATTTACCCTTTTCATATTGAATTATGGTAAATTAGATGTAAATGGATTTCAATATGTTTCTTCTCCATCACCAAATTTCATGATTCTTCGTCATTAAGCCACTGAGTTAAAAGACTATAAATGAATGATAAAGAAATTATATATGCATGCGTAATGACCAAAATTAAATACTTAAGCTGAATGTTATCTGTCTTTACTATAATCACATCTTATTATGGTATAATAGATGTAAACAATTTCTATATATTTTTTCTTCTTCATCACCAAAATTTTGATTTCGTCACCTCTATGTAACAAAGTTAATAGACTACAAATGAATGACCCATAATTTATACAAATGGATCAAAGATAAAGTTAAATAACCAAGCTCAATGTTGTTTATAATCATCGTATTCAAATTGACTTATGGTATATTACATTTTAAAATATTCAATATCTTTCTTCACCATCCCAAACTTTTAGGTTTTTTTATAACTAAGCAAAAAACAGAGAAGACTATAATAGATGTAAAAAATTATTTATATTTTATTTTTCTACTCCATCACAAAATTTTAGGTTTTTCCCCACTTAAAAACAAAGATAAAAGACTGTAATCCATGACGTATTTTTTATATAAAATAGGTAATAACTAAAATAAATAATCAAGCTAGAATTTATTTATATTTACCACTTTCACATTTAATTAGGGGAAATTATATATAAATAGATTTCAATATGTTTCTTCTCCATCACCAAATTTCATGTTTCTTCGTCACTAATCCACTGAGTTAAAAGACTATAAATGAATGACAGATAAATTATATCTACATTGTTTATCACTAAAATTAAATATTTAAGCTCAATGTTATCTGTCTTCACTATATCACATTGTATTATGGTATAATAGATGTAAACAATTTGAATATATTTCTTCTTCTTCATCACCAAAATTTTGGTTTGTTCACCTCTAAGTAACTAAGTTAAGAGACTACAAATGAATGACCCAAAATTTATACAAATGGATAACAATTAAAATTAAATAATCAAGCTCAATGTTGTTTATATTCATCGTATTCAAATTGACTTATGGTATATTACATCTAAAAATATTTAATATTTTTCTTCACCGTCCCAAAGTTTTAGGTTTTTTTATAACTAAGCAAAAAAGATAAAAGACTATAATAGATGTAAAAAATTAATTATATTTTATTTTTCAACTACATCACAAAAGTTTAGGTTTTTCACCACTAAAAAACAAAGTTAAAAGACTATAATCAATGACGTATATTTTTTATAAAATAGGTAACAATTAAAACAAATAATCAAGCTAGATTTTATTTATATTTACCATTTTCATATTGAATTGTGGTAAATTAGATGTAAATGGATTTCAATATGTTTCTTCTCAGTCACCAAATTTCATGTTTCTTTGTCATTAAGCCACTGAGTTAAAAGACTATAAATGAATGACCCATAATTTATACAAATGGATAACAATTAAAATTAAATAATAAAGCTCAATGTTGTTTATATTCATCGTATTGACATTGACTTATGGTATATTACACCTAAAAATATTTAATATTTTTCTTCACCGTCCCAAAGTTTTAGATTTTTTATAACTAAGCAAACAACATAAAAGACTATAATAGATGTAAAGAATTAATTATATTTTATTTTTCAACTCCATCACAAAATTTTAGGTTTTTCCCCACTAAATAACAAAGTTAAAAGACTACAATCCATGAAGTATTTTTTTTATAAAATAGGTAATAATTAAAACAAATAATCAAGCTAGAATTTATTTATATTTACCATTTTCATATTGAATTGTGGTAAATTAGATGTAAATGGATTTCAATATGTTTCTTCTCCATCACCAAATTTAATGATTCTTCGTCATTAAGCCACTGAGTTAAAAGACTATAAATGAATGATAAAGAAATTATATATGCATGCGTAATGACCAAAATTAAATACTTAAGCTGAACGTTATCTGTCTTTACTATAATCACATTGTATTATGGTATAATCGATGTAAACAATTTTTATATATTTCTTCTTCTTCATCACCAAAATTTTGATTTCGTCACCTCTAAGAAACAAAGTTAAGAGACTACAAATGAATGACCCATAATTTATACAAATGGATAAAAGATAAAATTAAATAATAAAGCTCAATGTTGTTTATAATCATCGTATTCACATTGACTTATGGTATATTAAATTTTAAAATATTCAATATCTTTCTTCACCATCCGAAACTTTTAGGTTTTTTTATAACTAATCAAAAAACAGAGAAGACTATAATAGATGTAAAAAATTAATTATATTTTATTTTTCTACTCCATCACAAAATTTTAGGTTTTTCCCCACTTAAAAACAAAGTTAAAAGACTGTAATCCATGACGTATTTTTTATATAAAATAGGTAATAACTAAAATAAATAATCAAGCTAGAATTTATTTATATTTACCACTTTCACATTTAATTAGGGGAAATTAGATATAAATAGATTTCAATATGTTTCTTCTCCATCACCAAATTTCATGTTTCTTCGTCACCAATCCACTGAGTTAAAAGACTATAAATGAATGACAGATAAATTATATCTACATTGTTAATCACTAAAATTAAATATTTAAGCTCAATGTTATCTGTCTTCACTATATCACATTGTATTATGGTATAATAGATGTAAACAATTTGAATATATTTCTTCTTCTTCATCACCAAAATTTTGGTTTGTTCACCTCTAAGTAACTAAGTTAAGAGACTACAAATGAATGACCCAAAATTTATACAAATGGATAACAATTAAAATTAAATAATCAAGCTCAATGTTGTTTATATTCATCGTATTCAAATTGACTTATGGTATATTACATCTAAAAATATTTAATATTTTTCTTCACCGTCCCAAAGTTTTAGGTTTTTTTATAACTAAGCAAAAAACATAAAAGACTATAATAGATGTAAAAAATTAATTATATTTTATTTTTCAACTACATCACAAAAGTTTAGGTTTTTCCCCACTAAAAAACAAAGTTAAAAGACTATAATCCATGACGTATATTTTTTATAAAATAGGTAACAATTAAAACAAATAATCAAGCTAGACTTTATTTATATTTACCATTTTCATATTGAATTATGGTAAATTAGATGTAAATGGATTTCAATATGTTTCTTCTCAGTCACCAAATTTCATGTTTCTTCGTCATTAAGCCACTGAGTTAAAAGACTATAAATGAATGACCCATAATTTATACAAATGGATAACAATTAAAATTAAATAATCAAGCTCAATGTTGTTTATATTCATCGTATTCACATTGACTTATGGTATATTACATCTAAAAATATTTAATATTTTTCTTCACCGTCCCAAAGTTTTAGATTTTTTATAACTAAGCAAACAACATAAAAGACTATAATAGATGTAAAAAATTAATTATATTTAATTTTTCAACTCCATCACAAAATTTTAGGTTTTTCCCCACTAAATAACAAAGTTAAAAGACTACAATCCATGAAGTATTTTTTTTATAAAATAGGTAATAATTAAAACAAATAATCAATCTAGAATTTATTTATATTTACCATTTTCATATTGAATTGTGGTAAATTAGATGTAAATGGATTTCAATATGTTTCTTCTCCATCACCAAATTTAATGATTCTTCGTCATTAAGCCACTGAGTTAAAAGACTATAAATGAATGATAAAGAAATTATATATGCATGCGTAATGACCAAAATTAAATACTTAAGCTGAACGTTATCTGTCTTTACTATAATCACATTGTATTATGGTATAATCGATGTAAACAATTTTTATATATTTCTTCTTCTTCATCACCAAAATTTTGATTTCGTCACCTCTAAGAAACAAAGTTAAGAGACTACAAATGAATGACCCATAATTTATACAAATGGATAAAAGATAAAATTAAATAATAAAGCTCAATGTTGTTTATAATCATCGTATTCACATTGACTTATGGTATATTAAATTTTAAAATATTCAATATCTTTCTTCACCATCCGAAACTTTTAGGTTTTTTTATAACTAATCAAAAAACAGAGAAGACTATAATAGATGTAAAAAATTAATTATATTTTATTTTTCTACTCCATCACAAAATTTTAGGTTTTTCCCCACTTAAAAACAAAGTTAAAAGACTGTAATCCATGACGTATTTTTTATATAAAATAGGTAATAACTAAAATAAATAATCAAGCTAGAATTTATTTATATTTACCACTTTCACATTTAATTAGGGGAAATTAGATATAAATAGATTTCAATATGTTTCTTCTCCATCACCAAATTTCATGTTTCTTCGTCACCAATCCACTGAGTTAAAAGACTATAAATGAATGACAGATAAATTATATCTACATTGTTAATCACTAAAATTAAATATTTAAGCTCAATGTTATCTGTCTTCACTATATCACATTGTATTATGGTATAATAGATGTAAACAATTTGAATATATTTCTTCTTCTTCATCACCAAAATTTTGGTTTGTTCACCTCTAAGTAACTAAGTTAAGAGACTACAAATGAATGACCCAAAATTTATACAAATGGATAACAATTAAAATTAAATAATCAAGCTCAATGTTGTTTATATTCATCGTATTCAAATTGACTTATGGTATATTACATCTAAAAATATTTAATATTTTTCTTCACCGTCCCAAAGTTTTAGGTTTTTTTATAACTAAGCAAAAAACATAAAAGACTATAATAGATGTAAAAAATTAATTATATTTTATTTTTCAACTACATCACAAAAGTTTAGGTTTTTCCCCACTAAAAAACAAAGTTAAAAGACTATAATCCATGACGTATATTTTTTATAAAATAGGTAACAATTAAAACAAATAATCAAGCTAGACTTTATTTATATTTACCATTTTCATATTGAATTATGGTAAATTAGATGTAAATGGATTTCAATATGTTTCTTCTCAGTCACCAAATTTCATGTTTCTTCGTCATTAAGCCACTGAGTTAAAAGACTATAAATGAATGACCCATAATTTATACAAATGGATAACAATTAAAATTAAATAATCAAGCTCAATGTTGTTTATATTCATCGTATTCACATTGACTTATGGTATATTACATCTAAAAATATTTAATATTTTTCTTCACCGTCCCAAAGTTTTAGATTTTTTATAACTAAGCAAACAACATAAAAGACTATAATAGATGTAAAAAATTAATTATATTTAATTTTTCAACTCCATCACAAAATTTTAGGTTTTTCCCCACTAAATAACAAAGTTAAAAGACTACAATCCATGAAGTATTTTTTTTATAAAATAGGTAATAATTAAAACAAATAATCAAGCTAGAATTTATTTATATTTACCATTTTCATATTGAATTATGGTAAATTAGATGTAAATGGATTTCAATATGTTTCTTCTCCATCACCAAATTTAATGATTCTTCGTCATTAAGCCACTGAGTTAAAAGACTATAAATGAATGATAAAGAAATTATATATGCATGCGTAATGACCAAAATTAAATACTTAAGCTGAACGTTATCTGTCTTTACTATAATCACATTGTATTATGGTATAATAGATGTAAACAATTTTTATATATTTCTTCTTCTTCATCACCAAAATTTTGATTTCGTCACCTCTAAGAAACAAAGTTAAGAGACTACAAATGAATGACCCATAATTTATACAAATGGATAAAAGATAAAATTAAATAATAAAGCTCAATGTTGTTTATAATCATCGTATTCACATTGACTTATGGTATATTAAATTTTAAAATATTCAATATCTTTCTTCACCATCCGAAACTTTTAGGTTTTTTTATAACTAATCAAAAAACAGAGAAGACTATAATAGATGTAAAAAATTAATTATATTTTATTTTTCTACTCCATCACAAAATTTTAGGTTTTTCCCCACTTAAAAACAAAGTTAAAAGACTGTAATCCATGACGTATTTTTTATATAAAATAGGTAATAACTAAAATAAATAATCAAGCTAGAATTTATTTATATTTACCACTTTCACATTTAATTAGGGGAAATTAGATATAAATAGATTTCAATATGTTTCTTCTCCATCACCAAATTTCATGTTTCTTCGTCACCAATCCACTGAGTTAAAAGACTATAAATGAATGACAGATAAATTATATCTACATTGTTAATCACTAAAATTAAATATTTAAGCTCAATGTTATCTGTCTTCACTATATCACATTGTATTATGGTATAATAGATGTAAACAATTTGAATATATTTCTTCTTCTTCATCACCAAAATTTTGGTTTGTTCACCTCTAAGTAACTAAGTTAAGAGACTACAAATGAATGACCCAAAATTTATACAAATGGATAACAATTAAAATTAAATAATCAAGCTCAATGTTGTTTATATTCATCGTATTCAAATTGACTTATGGTATATTACATCTAAAAATATTTAATATTTTTCTTCACCGTCCCAAAGTTTTAGGTTTTTTTATAACTAAGCAAAAAACATAAAAGACTATAATAGATGTAAAAAATTAATTATATTTTATTTTTCAACTACATCACAAAAGTTTAGGTTTTTCCCCACTAAAAGACAAAGTTAAAAGACTATAATCCATGACGTATATTTTTTATAAAATAGGTAACAATTAAAACAAATAATCAAGCTAGACTTTATTTATATTTACCATTTTCATATTGAATTATGGTAAATTAGATGTAAATGGATTTCAATATGTTTCTTCTCAGTCACCAAATTTCATGTTTCTTCGTCATTAAGCCACTGAGTTAAAAGACTATAAATGAATGACCCATAATTTATACAAATGGATAACAATTAAAATTAAATAATCAAGCTCAATGTTGTTTATATTCATCGTATTCACATTGACTTATGGTATATTACATCTAAAAATATTTAATATTTTTCTTCACCGTCCCAAAGTTTTAGATTTTTTATAACTAAGCAAACAACATAAAAGACTATAATAGATGTAAAAAATTAATTATATTTAATTTTTCAACTCCATCACAAAATTTTAGGTTTTTCCCCACTAAATAACAAAGTTAAAAGACTACAATCCATGAAGTATTTTTTTTATAAAATAGGTAATAATTAAAACAAATAATCAAGCTAGAATTTATTTATATTTACCATTTTCATATTGAATTATGGTAAATTAGATGTAAATGGATTTCAATATGTTTCTTCTCCATCACCAAATTTAATGATTCTTCGTCATTAAGCCACTGAGTTAAAAGACTATAAATGAATGATAAAGAAATTATATATGCATGCGTAATGACCAAAATTAAATACTTAAGCTGAACGTTATCTGTCTTTACTATAATCACATTGTATTATGGTATAATAGATGTAAACAATTTTTATATATTTCTTCTTCTTCATCACCAAAATTTTGATTTCGTCACCTCTAAGAAACAAAGTTAAGAGACTACAAATGAATGACCCATAATTTATACAAATGGATAAAAGATAAAATTAAATAATAAAGCTCAATGTTGTTTATAATCATCGTATTCACATTGACTTATGGTATATTAAATTTTAAAATATTCAATATCTTTCTTCACCATCCGAAACTTTTAGGTTTTTTTATAACTAATCAAAAAACAAAGAAGACTATAATAGATGTAAAAAATTAATTATATTTTATTTTTCTACTCCATCACAAAATTTTAGGTTTTTCCCCACTTAAAAACAAAGTTAAAAGACTGTAATCCATGACGTATTTTTTATATAAAATAGGTAATAACTAAAATAAATAATCAAGCTAGAATTTATTTATATTTACCACTTTCACATTTAATTAGGGGAAATTAGATATAAATAGATTTCAATATGTTTCTTCTCCATCACCAAATTTCATGTTTCTTCGTCACCAATCCACTGAGTTAAAAGACTATAAATGAATGACAGATAAATTATATCTACATTGTTAATCACTAAAATTAAATATTTAAGCTCAATGTTATCTGTCTTCACTATATCACATTGTATTATGGTATAATAGATGTAAACAATTTGAATATATTTCTTCTTCTTCATCACCAAAATTTTGGTTTGTTCACCTCTAAGTAACTAAGTTAAGAGACTACAAATGAATGACCCAAAATTTATACAAATGGATAACAATTAAAATTAAATAATCAAGCTCAATGTTGTTTATATTCATCGTATTCAAATTGACTTATGGTATATTACATCTAAAAATATTTAATATTTTTCTTCACCGTCCCAAAGTTTTAGGTTTTTTTATAACTAAGCAAAAAACATAAAAGACTATAATAGATGTAAAAAATTAATTATATTTTATTTTTCAACTACATCACAAAAGTTTAGGTTTTTCCCCACTAAAAAACAAAGTTAAAAGACTATAATCCATGACGTATATTTTTTATAAAATAGGTAACAATTAAAACAAATAATCAAGCTAGACTTTATTTATATTTACCATTTTCATATTGAATTATGGTAAATTAGATGTAAATGGATTTCAATATGTTTCTTCTCAGTCACCAAATTTCATGTTTCTTCGTCATTAAGCCACTGAGTTAAAAGACTATAAATGAATGACCCATAATTTATACAAATGGATAACAATTAAAATTAAATAATCAAGCTCAATGTTGTTTATATTCATCGTATTCACATTGACTTATGGTATATTACATCTAAAAATATTTAATATTTTTCTTCACCGTCCCAAAGTTTTAGATTTTTTATAACTAAGCAAACAACATAAAAGACTATAATAGATGTAAAAAATTAATTATATTTAATTTTTCAACTCCATCACAAAATTTTAGGTTTTTCCCCACTAAATAACAAAGTTAAAAGACTACAATCCATGAAGTATTTTTTTTATCAAATAGGTAATAATTAAAACAAATAATCAAGCTAGAATTTATTTATATTTACCATTTTCATATTGAATTATGGTAAATTAGATGTAAATGGATTTCAATATGTTTCTTCTCCATCACCAAATTTAATGATTCTTCGTCATTAAGCCACTGAGTTAAAAGACTATAAATGAATGATAAAGAAATTATATATGCATGCGTAATGACCAAAATTAAATACTTAAGCTGAACGTTATCTGTCTTTACTATAATCACATTGTATTATGGTATAATAGATGTAAACAATTTTTATATATTTCTTCTTCTTCATCACCAAAATTTTGATTTCGTCACCTCTAAGAAACAAAGTTAAGAGACTACAAATGAATGACCCATAATTTATACAAATGGATAAAAGATAAAATTAAATAATAAAGCTCAATGTTGTTTATAATCATCGTATTCACATTGACTTATGGTATATTAAATTTTAAAATATTCAATATCTTTCTTCACCATCCGAAACTTTTAGGTTTTTTTATAACTAATCAAAAAACAGAGAAGACTATAATAGATGTAAAAAATTAATTATATTTTATTTTTCTACTCCATCACAAAATTTTAGGTTTTTCCCCACTTAAAAACAAAGTTAAAAGACTGTAATCCATGACGTATTTTTTATATAAAATAGGTAATAACTAAAATAAATAATCAAGCTAGAATTTATTTATATTTACCACTTTCACATTTAATTAGGGGAAATTAGATATAAATAGATTTCAATATGTTTCTTCTCCATCACCAAATTTCATGTTTCTTCGTCACCAATCCACTGAGTTAAAAGACTATAAATGAATGACAGATAAATTATATCTACATTGTTAATCACTAAAATTAAATATTTAAGCTCAATGTTATCTGTCTTCACTATATCACATTGTATTATGGTATAATAGATGTAAACAATTTGAATATATTTCTTCTTCTTCATCACCAAAATTTTGGTTTGTTCACCTCTAAGTAACTAAGTTAAGAGACTACAAATGAATGACCCAAAATTTATACAAATGGATAACAATTAAAATTAAATAATCAAGCTCAATGTTGTTTATATTCATCGTATTCAAATTGACTTATGGTATATTACATCTAAAAATATTTAATATTTTTCTTAACCGTCCCAAAGTTTTAGGTTTTTTTATAACTAAGCAAAAAACATAAAAGACTATAATAGATGTAAAAAATTAATTATATTTTATTTTTCAACTACATCACAAAAGTTTAGGTTTTTCCCCACTAAAAAACAAAGTTAAAAGACTATAATCCATGACGTATATTTTTTATAAAATAGGTAACAATTAAAACAAATAATCAAGCTAGATTTTATTTATATTTACCATTTTCATATTGAATTATGGTAAATTAGATGTAAATGGATTTCAATATGTTTCTTCTCAGTCACCAAATTTCATGTTTCTTCGTCATTAAGCCACTGAGTTAAAAGACTATAAATGAATGACCCATAATTTATACAAATGGATAACAATTAAAATTAAATAATCAAGCTCAATGTTGTTTATATTCATCGTATTCACATTGACTTATGGTATATTACATCTAAAAATATTTAATATTTTTCTTCACCGTCCCAAAGTTTTAGATTTTTTATAACTAAGCAAACAACATAAAAGACTATAATAGATGTAAAAAATTAATTATATTTAATTTTTCAACTCCATCACAAAATTTTAGGTTTTTCCCCACTAAATAACAAAGTTAAAAGACTACAATCCATGAAGTATTTTTTTTATCAAATAGGTAATAATTAAAACAAATAATCAAGCTAGAATTTATTTATATTTACCATTTTCATATTGAATTATGGTAAATTAGATGTAAATGGATTTCAATATGTTTCTTCTCCATCACCAAATTTAATGATTCTTCGTCATTAAGCCACTGAGTTAAAAGACTATAAATGAATGATAAAGAAATTATATATGCATGCGTAATGACCAAAATTAAATACTTAAGCTGAACGTTATCTGTCTTTACTATAATCACATTGTATTATGGTATAATAGATGTAAACAATTTTTATATATTTCTTCTTCTTCATCACCAAAATTTTGATTTCGTCACCTCTAAGAAACAAAGTTAAGAGACTACAAATGAATGACCCATAATTTATACAAATGGATAAAAGATAAAATTAAATAATAAAGCTCAATGTTGTTTATAATCATCGTATTCACATTGACTTATGGTATATTAAATTTTAAAATATTCAATATCTTTCTTCACCATCCGAAACTTTTAGGTTTTTTTATAACTAATCAAAAAACAGAGAAGACTATAATAGATGTAAAAAATTAATTATATTTTATTTTTCTACTCCATCACAAAATTTTAGGTTTTTCCCCACTTAAAAACAAAGTTAAAAGACTGTAATCCATGACGTATTTTTTATATAAAATAGGTAATAACTAAAATAAATAATCAAGCTAGAATTTATTTATATTTACCACTTTCACATTTAATTAGGGGAAATTAGATATAAATAGATTTCAATATGTTTCTTCTCCATCACCAAATTTCATGTTTCTTCGTCACCAATCCACTGAGTTAAAAGACTATAAATGAATGACAGATAAATTATATCTACATTGTTAATCACTAAAATTAAATATTTAAGCTCAATGTTATCTGTCTTCACTATATCACATTGTATTATGGTATAATAGATGTAAACAATTTGAATATATTTCTTCTTCTTCATCACCAAAATTTTGGTTTGTTCACCTCTAAGTAACTAAGTTAAGAGACTACAAATGAATGACCCAAAATTTATACAAATGGATAACAATTAAAATTAAATAATCAAGCTCAATGTTGTTTATATTCATCGTATTCAAATTGACTTATGGTATATTACATCTAAAAATATTTAATATTTTTCTTCACCGTCCCAAAGTTTTAGGTTTTTTTATAACTAAGCAAAAAACATAAAAGACTATAATAGATGTAAAAAATTAATTATATTTTATTTTCAACTACATCACAAAAGTTTAGGTTTTTCCCCACTAAAAAACAAAGTTAAAAGACTATAATCCATGACGTATATTTTTTATAAAATAGGTAACAATTAAAACAAATAATCAAGCTAGATTTTATTTATATTTACCATTTTCATATTGAATTATGGTAAATTAGATGTAAATGGATTTCAATATGTTTCTTCTCAGTCACCAAATTTCATGTTTCTTCGTCATTAAGCCACTGAGTTAAAAGACTATAAATGAATGACCCATAATTTATACAAATGGATAACAATTAAAATTAAATAATCAAGCTCAATTTTGTTTATATTCATCGTATTCACATTGACTTATGGTATATTACATCTAAAAATATTTAATATTTTTCTTCACCATCCAAAATTTTGATTTCGTCACCTCTAAGAAACAAAGTTAAGAGACTACAAATGAATGACCCATAATTTATACAAATGGATAAAAGATAAAATTAAATAATCAAGCTCAATGTTGTTTATAATCATCGTATTCACATTGACTTATGGTATATTACATTTTAAAATATTCAATATCTTTCTTCACCATCCGAAACTTTTAGGTTTTTTTATAACTAATCAAAAAACAGAGAAGACTATAATAGATGTAAAAAATTAATTATATTTTATTTTTCTACTCCATCACAAAATTTTAGGTTTTTCCCCACTTAAAAACAAAGTTAAAAGACTGTAATCCATGACGTATTTTCTATATAAAATAGGTAATAACTAAAATAAATAATCAAGCTAGAATTTATTTATATTTACCACTTTCACATTTAATTAGGGGAAATTAGATATAAATAGATTTCAATATGTTTCTTCTCCATCACCAAATTTCATGTTTCTTCGTCACCAATCCACTGAGTTAAAAGACTATAAATGAATGACAGATAAATTATATCTACATTGTTAATCACTAAAATTAAATATTTAAGCTCAATGTTATCTGTCTTCACTATATCACATTGTATTATGGTATAATAGATGTAAACAATTTGAATATATTTCTTCTTCTTCATCACCAAAATTTTGGTTTGTTCACCTCTAAGTAACTAAGTTAAGAGACTACAAATGAATGACCCAAAATTTATACAAATGGATAACAATTAAAATTAAATAATCAAGCTCAATGTTGTTTATATTCATCGTATTCAAATTGACTTATGGTATATTACATCTAAAAATATTTAATATTTTTCTTCACCGTCCCAAAGTTTTAGGTTTTTTTATAACTAAGCAAAAAACATAAAAGACTATAATAGATGTAAAAAATTAATTATATTTTATTTTCAACTACATCACAAAAGTTTAGGTTTTTCCCCACTAAAAAACAAAGTTAAAAGACTATAATCCATGACGTATATTTTTTATAAAATAGGTAACAATTAAAACAAATAATCAAGCTAGATTTTATTTATATTTACCATTTTCATATTGAATTATGGTAAATTAGATGTAAATGGATTTCAATATGTTTCTTCTCAGTCACCAAATTTCATGTTTCTTCGTCATTAAGCCACTGAGTTAAAAGACTATAAATGAATGACCCATAATTTATACAAATGGATAACAATTAAAATTAAATAATCAAGCTCAATGTTGTTTATATTCATCGTATTCACATTGACTTATGGTATATTACATCTAAAAATATTTAATATTTTTCTTCACCATCCAAAATTTTGATTTCGTCACCTCTAAGAAACAAAGTTAAGAGACTACAAATGAATGACCCATAATTTATACAAATGGATAAAAGATAAAATTAAATAATCAAGCTCAATGTTGTTTATAATCATCGTATTCACATTGACTTATGGTATATTACATTTTAAAATATTCAATATCTTTCTTCACCATCCGAAACTTTTAGGTTTTTTTATAACTAATCAAAAAACAGAGAAGACTATAATAGATGTAAAAAATTAATTATATTTTATTTTTCTACTCCATCACAAAATTTTAGGTTTTTCCCCACTTAAAAACAAAGTTAAAAGACTGTAATCCATGACGTATTTTTTATATAAAATAGGTAATAACTAAAATAAATAATCAAGCTAGAATTTATTTATATTTACCACTTTCACATTTAATTAGGGGAAATTAGATATAAATAGATTTCAATATGTTTCTTCTCCATCACCAAATTTCATGTTTCTTCGTCACTAATCCACTGAGTTAAAAAACTATAAATGAATGACAGATAAATTATATCTACATTGTTAATCACTAAAATTAAATATTTAAGCTCAATGTTATCTGTCTTCACTATATCACATTGTATTATGGTATAATAGATGTAAACAATTTGAATATATTTCTTCTTCTTCATCACCAAAATTTTGGTTTGTTCACCTCTAAGTAACTAAGTTAAGAGACTACAAATGAATGACCCAAAATTTATACAAATGGATAACAATTAAAATTAAATAATCAAGCTCAATGTTGTTTATATTCATCGTATTCAAATTGACTTATGGTATATTACATCTAAAAATATTTAATATTTTTCTTCACCGTCCCAAAGTTTTAGGTTTTTTTATAACTAAGCAAAAAACATAAAAGACTATAATAGATGTAAAAAATTAATTATATTTTATTTTTCAACTCCATGACGTATATTTTTTCCCCACTAAAAAACAAAGTTAAAAGACTATAATCCATGACGTATATTTTTTATAAAATAGGTAACAATTAAAACAAATAATCAAGCTAGATTTTATTTATATTTACCATTTTCATATTGAATTATGGTAAATTAGATGTAAATGGATTTCAATATGTTTCTTCTCAGTCACCAAATTTCATGTTTCTTCGTCATTAAGCCACTGAGTTAAAAGACTATAAATGAATGACCCATAATTTATACAAATGGATAACAATTAAAATTAAATAATCAAGCTCAATGTTGTTTATATTCATCGTATTCACATTGACTTATGGTATATTACATCTAAAAATATTTAATATTTTTCTTCACCATCCAAAATTTTGATTTCGTCACCTCTAAGAAACAAAGTTAAGAGACTACAAATGAATGACCCATAATTTATACAAATGGATAAAAGATAAAATTAAATAATCAAGCTCAATGTTGTTTATAATCATCGTATTCACATTGACTTATGGTATATTACATTTTAAAATATTCAATATCTTTCTTCACCATCCGAAACTTTTAGGTTTTTTTATAACTAATCAAAAAACAGAGAAGACTATAATAGATGTAAAAAATTAATTATATTTTATTTTTCTACTCCATCACAAAATTTTAGGTTTTTCCCCACTTAAAAACAAAGTTAAAAGACTGTAATCCATGACGTATTTTTTATATAAAATAGGTAATAACTAAAATAAATAATCAAGCTAGAATTTATTTATATTTACCACTTTCACATTTAATTAGGGGAAATTAGATATAAATAGATTTCAATATGTTTCTTCTCCATCACCAAATTTCATGTTTCTTCGTCACTAATCCACTGAGTTAAAAAACTATAAATGAATGACAGATAAATTATATCTACATTGTTAATCACTAAAATTAAATATTTAAGCTCAATGTTATCTGTCTTCACTATATCACATTGTATTATGGTATAATAGATGTAAACAATTTGAATATATTTCTTCTTCTTCATCACCAAAATTTTGGTTTGTTCACCTCTAAGTAACTAAGTTAAGAGACTACAAATGAATGACCCAAAATTTATACAAATGGATAACAATTAAAATTAAATAATCAAGCTCAATGTTGTTTATATTCATCGTATTCAAATTGACTTATGGTATATTACATCTAAAAATATTTAATATTTTTCTTCACCGTCCCAAAGTTTTAGGTTTTTTTATAACTAAGCAAAAAACATAAAAGACTATAATAGATGTAAAAAATTAATTATATTTTATTTTTCAACTCCATGACGTATATTTTTTCCCCACTAAAAAACAAAGTTAAAAGACTATAATCCATGACGTATATTTTTTATAAAATAGGTAACAATTAAAACAAATAATCAAGCTAGATTTTATTTATATTTACCATTTTCATATTGAATTATGGTAAATTAGATGTAAATGGATTTCAATATGTTTCTTCTCAGTCACCAAATTTCATGTTTCTTCGTCATTAAGCCACTGAGTTAAAAGACTATAAATGAATGACCCATAATTTATACAAATGGATAACAATTAAAATTAAATAATCAAGCTCAATGTTGTTTATATTCATCGTATTCACATTGACTTATGGTATATTACATCTAAAAATATTTAATATTTTTCTTCACCATCCAAAATTTTGATTTCGTCACCTCTAAGAAACAAAGTTAAGAGACTACAAATGAATGACCCATAATTTATACAAATGGATAAAAGATAAAATTAAATAATCAAGCTCAATGTTGTTTATAATCATCGTATTCACATTGACTTATGGTATATTACATTTTAAAATATTCAATATCTTTCTTCACCATCCGAAACTTTTAGGTTTTTTTATAACTAATCAAAAAACAGAGAAGACTATAATAGATGTAAAAAATTAATTATATTTTATTTTTCTACTCCATCACAAAATTTTAGGTTTTTCCCCACTTAAAAACAAAGTTAAAAGACTGTAATCCATGACGTATTTTTTATATAAAATAGGTAATAACTAAAATAAATAATCAAGCTAGAATTTATTTATATTTACCACTTTCACATTTAATTAGGGGAAATTAGATATAAATAGATTTCAATATGTTTCTTCTCCATCACCAAATTTCATGTTTCTTCGTCACTAATCCACTGAGTTAAAAAACTATAAATGAATGACAGATAAATTATATCTACATTGTTAATCACTAAAATTAAATATTTAAGCTCAATGTTATCTGTCTTCACTATATCACATTGTATTATGGTATAATAGATGTAAACAATTTGAATATATTTCTTCTTCTTCATCACCAAAATTTTGGTTTGTTCACCTCTAAGTAACTAAGTTAAGAGACTACAAATGAATGACCCAAAATTTATACAAATGGATAACAATTAAAATTAAATAATCAAGCTCAATGTTGTTTATATTCATCGTATTCAAATTGACTTATGGTATATTACATCTAAAAATATTTAATATTTTTCTTCACCGTCCCAAAGTTTTAGGTTTTTTTATAACTAAGCAAAAAACATAAAAGACTATAATAGATGTAAAAAATTAATTATATTTTATTTTTCAACTCCATGACGTATATTTTTTCCCCACTAAAAAACAAAGTTAAAAGACTATAATCCATGACGTATATTTTTTATAAAATAGGTAACAATTAAAACAAATAATCAAGCTAGATTTTATTTATATTTACCATTTTCATATTGAATTATGGTAAATTAGATGTAAATGGATTTCAATATGTTTCTTCTCAGTCACCAAATTTCATGTTTCTTCGTCATTAAGCCACTGAGTTAAAAGACTATAAATGAATGACCCATAATTTATACAAATGGATAACAATTAAAATTAAATAATCAAGCTCAATGTTGTTTATATTCATCGTATTCACATTGACTTATGGTATATTACATCTAAAAATATTTAATATTTTTCTTCACCATCCAAAATTTTGATTTCGTCACCTCTAAGAAACAAAGTTAAGAGACTACAAATGAATGACCCATAATTTATACAAATGGATAAAAGATAAAATTAAATAATCAAGCTCAATGTTGTTTATAATCATCGTATTCACATTGACTTATGGTATATTACATTTTAAAATATTCAATATCTTTCTTCACCATCCGAAACTTTTAGGTTTTTTTATAACTAATCAAAAAATAGAGAAGACTATAATAGACGTAAAAAATTAATTATATTTTATTTTTCTACTCCATCACAAAATTTTAGGTTTTTCCCCACTTAAAAACAAAGTTAAAAGACTGTAATCCATGACGTATTTTTTTTATATAAAATAGGTAATAACTAAAATAAATAATCTAGCTAGAATTTATTTATATTTACCACTTTCACATTTAATTAGGGTAAATTAGATGTAAATAGATTTCAATATGTTTCTTCTCCATCACCAAATTTCATGTTTCTTCGTCACTAATCCACTGAGTTAAAAGACTATAAATGAATGACCCATAATTTATACAAATGGATAACAATTAAAATTAAATAATCAAGCTAAATGTTGTTTATATTCATCGTATTCACATTGACTTATGGTATATTACATCTAAAAATATTTAATATTTTTCTTCACCGTCCCAAAGTTTTAGGTTTTTTTTATAACTAAGCAAACAACATAAAAGACTATAATAGATGTAAAAAATTAATTATATTTTATTTTTCAACTCCATCACAAAATTTTAGGTTTTTCCCCACTAAATAACAAAGTTAAAAGACTATAATCCATGAAGTATTTTTTTTATAAAAATAGGTAATAATTAAAACAAATAATCAAGCTAGAATTTATTTATATTTACCATTTTCATATTGAATTATGGTAAATTAGATGTAAATGGATTTCAATATGTTTCTTCTCCATCACCAAATTTCATGATACTTCGTCATTAAGCCACTGAGTTAAAAGACTATAAATGAATGATAAAGAAATTATATATGCATGCGTAATGACCAAAATTAAATACTTAAGCTGAACGTTATCTGTCTTTACTATAATCACATTGTATTATGGTATAATAGATGGAAACAATTTTTATATATTTCTTCTTCTTCATCACCAAATTTTGATTTCGTCACCTCTAAGAAACAAAGTTAAGAGACTACAAATGAATGACCCATAATTTATACAAATGGATAAAAGATAAAATTAAATAATAAAGCTCAATGTTGTTTATAATCATCGTATTCACATTGACTTATGGTATATTAAATTTTAAAATATTCAATATCTTTCTTCACCATCCGAAACTTTTAGGTTTTTTTATAACTAATCAAAAAACAGAGAAGACTATAATAGATGTAAAAAATTAATTATATTTTATTTTTCTACTCCATCACAAAATTTTAGGTTTTTCCCCACTTAAAAACAAAGTTAAAAGACTGTAATCCATGACGTATTTTTTATATAAAATAGGTAATAACTAAAATAAATAATCAAGCTAGAATTTATTTATATTTACCACTTTCACATTTAATTAGGGGAAATTAGATATAAATAGATTTCAATATGTTTCTTCTCCATCACCAAATTTCATGTTTCTTCGTCACTAATCCACTGAGTTAAAAAACTATAAATGAATGACAGATAAATTATATCTACATTGTTAATCACTAAAATTAAATATTTAAGCTCAATGTTATCTGTCTTCACTATATCACATTGTATTATGGTATAATAGATGTAAACAATTTGAATATATTTCTTCTTCTTCATCACCAAAATTTTGGTTTGTTCACCTCTAAGTAACTAAGTTAAGAGACTACAAATGAATGACCCAAAATTTATACAAATGGATAACAATTAAAATTAAATAATCAAGCTCAATGTTGTTTATATTCATCGTATTCAAATTGACTTATGGTATATTACATCTAAAAATATTTAATATTTTTCTTCACCGTCCCAAAGTTTTAGGTTTTTTTATAACTAAGCAAAAAACATAAAAGACTATAATAGATGTAAAAAATTAATTATATTTTATTTTTCAACTCCATGACGTATATTTTTTCCCCACTAAAAAACAAAGTTAAAAGACTATAATCCATGACGTATATTTTTTATAAAATAGGTAACAATTAAAACAAATAATCAAGCTAGATTTTATTTATATTTACCATTTTCATATTGAATTATGGTAAATTAGATGTAAATGGATTTCAATATGTTTCTTCTCAGTCACCAAATTTCATGTTTCTTCGTCATTAAGCCACTGAGTTAAAAGACTATAAATGAATGACCCATAATTTATACAAATGGATAACAATTAAAATTAAATAATCAAGCTCAATGTTGTTTATATTCATCGTATTCACATTGACTTATGGTATATTACATCTAAAAATATTTAATATTTTTCTTCACCATCCAAAATTTTGATTTCGTCACCTCTAAGAAACAAAGTTAAGAGACTACAAATGAATGACCCATAATTTATACAAATGGATAAAAGATAAAATTAAATAATCAAGCTCAATGTTGTTTATAATCATCGTATTCACATTGACTTATGGTATATTACATTTTAAAATATTCAATATCTTTCTTCACCATCCGAAACTTTTAGGTTTTTTTATAACTAATCAAAAAATAGAGAAGACTATAATAGACGTAAAAAATTAATTATATTTTATTTTTCTACTCCATCACAAAATTTTAGGTTTTTCCCCACTTAAAAACAAAGTTAAAAGACTGTAATCCATGACGTATTTTTTTTATATAAAATAGGTAATAACTAAAATAAATAATCTAGCTAGAATTTATTTATATTTACCACTTTCACATTTAATTAGGGTAAATTAGATGTAAATAGATTTCAATATGTTTCTTCTCCATCACCAAATTTCATGTTTCTTCGTCACTAATCCACTGAGTTAAAAGACTATAAATGAATGACCCATAATTTATACAAATGGATAACAATTAAAATTAAATAATCAAGCTAAATGTTGTTTATATTCATCGTATTCACATTGACTTATGGTATATTACATCTAAAAATATTTAATATTTTTCTTCACCGTCCCAAAGTTTTAGGTTTTTTTATAACTAAGCAAACAACATAAAAGACTATAATAGATGTAAAAAATTAATTATATTTTATTTTTCAACTCCATCACAAAATTTTAGGTTTTTCCCCACTAAATAACAAAGTTAAAAGACTATAATCCATGAAGTATTTTTTTTATAAAATAGGTAATAATTAAAACAAATAATCAAGCTAGAATTTATTTATATTTACCATTTTCATATTGAATTATGGTAAATTAGATGTAAATGGATTTCAATATGTTTCTTCTCCATCACCAAATTTCATGATACTTCGTCATTAAGCCACTGAGTTAAAAGACTATAAATGAATGATAAAGAAATTATATATGCATGCGTAATGACCAAAATTAAATACTTAAGCTGAACGTTATCTGTCTTTACTATAATCACATTGTATTATGGTATAATAGATGGAAACAATTTTTATATATTTCTTCTTCTTCATCACCAAAATTTTGATTTCGTCACCTCTAAGAAACAAAGTTAAGAGACTACAAATGAATGACCCATAATTTATACAAATGGATAAAAGATAAAATTAAATAATAAAGCTCAATGTTGTTTATAATCATCGTATTCACATTGACTTATGGTATATTAAATTTTAAAATATTCAATATCTTTCTTCACCATCCGAAACTTTTAGGTTTTTTTATAACTAATCAAAAAACAGAGAAGACTATAATAGATGTAAAAAATTAATTATATTTTATTTTTCTACTCCATCACAAAATTTTAGGTTTTTCCCCACTTAAAAACAAAGTTAAAAGACTGTAATCCATGACGTATTTTTTATATAAAATAGGTAATAACTAAAATAAATAATCAAGCTAGAATTTATTTATATTTACCACTTTCACATTTAATTAGGGGAAATTAGATATAAATAGATTTCAATATGTTTCTTCTCCATCACCAAATTTCATGTTTCTTCGTCACCAATCCACTGAGTTAAAAGCTATAAATGAATGACAGATAAATTATATCTACATTGTTAATCACTAAAATTAAATATTTAAGCTCAATGTTATCTGTCTTCACTATATCACATTGTATTATGGTATAATAGATGTAAACAATTTGAATATATTTCTTCTTCTTCATCACCAAAATTTTGGTTTGTTCACCTCTAAGTAACTAAGTTAAGAGACTACAAATGAATGACCCAAAATTTATACAAATGGATAACAATTAAAATTAAATAATCAAGCTCAATGTTGTTTATATTCATCGTATTCAAATTGACTTATGGTATATTACATCTAAAAATATTTAATATTTTTCTTCACCGTCCCAAAGTTTTAGGTTTTTTTATAACTAAGCAAAAAACATAAAAGACTATGATAGATGTAAAAAATTAATTATATTTTATTTTTCAACTACATCACAAAAGTTTAGGTTTTTCCCCACTAAAAAACAAAGTTAAAAGACTATAATCCATGACGTATATTTTTTATAAAATAGGTAACAATTAAAACAAATAATCAAGCTAGATTTTATTTATATTTACCATTTTCATATTGAACTATGGTAAATTAGATGTAAATGGATTTCAATATGTTTCTTCTCAGTCACCAAATTTCATGTTTCTTCGTCATTAAGCCACTGAGTTAAAAGACTATAAATGAATGACCCATAATTTATACAAATGGATAACAATTAAAATTAAATAATCAAGCTCAATGTTGTTTATATTCATCGTATTCACATTGACTTATGGTATATTACATCTAAAAATATTTAATATTTTTCTTCACCGTCCCAAAGTTTTAGATTTTTTATAACTAAGCAAACAACATAAAAGACTATAATAGATGTAAAAAATTAATTATATTTAATTTTTCAACTCCATCACAAAATTTTAGGTTTTTCCCCACTAAATAACAAAGTTAAAAGACTACAATCGATGAAGTATTTTTTTTATAAAATAGGTAATAATTAAAACAAATAATCAAGCTAGAATTTATTTATATTTACCATTTTCATATTGAATTATGGTAAATTAGATGTAAATGGATTTCAATATGTTTCTTCTCCATCACCAAATTTAATGATTCTTCGTCATTAAGCCACTGAGTTAAAAGACTATAAATGAATGATAAAGAAATTATATATGCATGCGTAATGACCAAAATTAAATACTTAAGCTGAACGTTATCTGTCTTTACTATAATCACATTGTATTATGGTATAATAGATGTAAACAATTTTTATATATTTCTTCTTCTTCATCACCAAAATTTTGATTTCGTCACCTCTAAGAAACAACGTTAAGAGACTACAAATGAATGACCCATAATTTATACAAATGGATAAAAGATAAAATTAAATAATAAAGCTCAATGTTGTTTATAATCATCGTATTCACATTGACTTATGGTATATTAAATTTTAAAATATTCAATATCTTTCTTCACCATCCGAAACTTTTAGGTTTTTTTATAACTAATCAAAAAACAGAGAAGACTATAATAGATGTAAAAAATTAATTATATTTTATTTTTCTACTCCATCACAAAATTTTAGGTTTTTCCCCACTTAAAAACAAAGTTAAAAGACTGTAATCCATGACGTATTTTTTATATAAAATAGGTAATAACTAAAATAAATAATCAAGCTAGAATTTATTTATATTTACCACTTTCACATTTAATTAGGGGAAATTAGATATAAATAGATTTCAATATGTTTCTTCTCCATCACCAAATTTCATGTTTCTTCGTCACCAATCCACTGAGTTAAAAGACTATAAATGAATGACAGATAAATTATATCTACATTGTTAATCACTAAAATTAAATATTTAAGCTCAATGTTATCTGTCTTCACTATATCACATTGTATTATGGTATAATAGATGTAAACAATTTGAATATATTTCTTCTTCTTCATCACCAAAATTTTGGTTTGTTCACCTCTAAGTAACTAAGTTAAGAGACTACAAATGAATGACCCAAAATTTATACAAATGGATAACAATTAAAATTAAATAATCAAGCTCAATGTTGTTTATATTCATCGTATTCAAATTGACTTATGGTATATTACATCTAAAAATATTTAATATTTTTCTTCACCGTCCCAAAGTTTTAGGTTTTTTTATAACTAAGCAAAAAACATAAAAGACTATAATAGATGTAAAAAATTAATTATATTTTATTTTTCAACTACATCACAAAAGTTTAGGTTTTTCCCCACTAAAAAACAAAGTTAAAAGACTATAATCCATGACGTATATTTTTTATAAAATAGGTAACAATTAAAACAAATAATCAAGCTAGATTTTATTTATATTTACCATTTTCATATTGAATTATGGTAAATTAGATGTAAATGGATTTCAATATGTTTCTTCTCAGTCACCAAATTTCATGTTTCTTCGTCATTAAGCCACTGAGTTAAAAGACTATAAATGAATGACCCATAATTTATACAAATGGATAACAATTAAAATTAAATAATCAAGCTCAATGTTGTTTATATTCATCGTATTCACATTGACTTATGGTATATTACATCTAAAAATATTTAATATTTTTCTTCACCGTCCCAAAGTTTTAGATTTTTTATAACTAAGCAAACAACATAAAAGACTATAATAGATGTAAAAAATTAATTATATTTAATTTTTCAACTCCATCACAAAATTTTAGGTTTTTCCCCACTAAATAACAAAGTTAAAAGACTACAATCCATGAAGTATTTTTTTTATAAAATAGGTAATAATTAAAACAAATAATCAAGCTAGAATTTATTTATATTTACCATTTTCATATTGAATTATGGTAAATTAGATGTAAATGGATTTCAATATGTTTCTTCTCCATCACCAAATTTAATGATTCTTCGTCATTAAGCCACTGAGTTAAAAGACTATAAATGAATGATAAAGAAATTATATATGCATGCGTAATGACCAAAATTAAATACTTAAGCTGAACGTTATCTGTCTTTACTATAATCACATTGTATTATGGTATAATAGATGTAAACAATTTTTATATATTTCTTCTTCTTCATCACCAAAATTTTGATTTCGTCACCTCTAAGAAACAAAGTTAAGAGACTACAAATGAATGACCCATAATTTATACAAATGGATAAAAGATAAAATTAAATAATAAAGCTCAATGTTGTTTATAATCATCGTATTCACATTGACTTATGGTATATTAAATTTTAAAATATTCAATATCTTTCTTCACCATCCGAAACTTTTAGGTTTTTTTATAACTAATCAAAAAACAGAGAAGACTATAATAGATGTAAAAAATTAATTATATTTTACTTTTCTACTCCATCACAAAATTTTAGGTTTTTCCCCACTTAAAAACAAAGTTAAAAGACTGTAATCCATGACGTATTTTTTATATAAAATAGGTAATAACTAAAATAAATAATCAAGCTAGAATTTATTTATATTTACCACTTTCACATTTAATTAGGGGAAATTAGATATAAATAGATTTCAATATGTTTCTTCTCCATCACCAAATTTCATGTTTCTTCGTCACCAATCCACTGAGTTAAAAGACTATAAATGAATGACAGATAAATTATATCTACATTGTTAATCACTAAAATTAAATATTTAAGCTCAATGTTATCTGTCTTCACTATATCACATTGTATTATGGTATAATAGATGTAAACAATTTGAATATATTTCTTCTTCTTCATCACCAAAATTTTGGTTTGTTCACCTCTAAGTAACTAAGTTAAGAGACTACAAATGAATGACCCAAAATTTATACAAATGGATAACAATTAAAATTAAATAATCAAGCTCAATGTTGTTTATATTCATCGTATTCAAATTGACTTATGGTATATTACATCTAAAAATATTTAATATTTTTCTTCACCGTCCCAAAGTTTTAGGTTTTTTTATAACTAAGCAAAAAACATAAAAGACTATAATAGATGTAAAAAATTAATTATATTTTATTTTTCAACTACATCACAAAAGTTTAGGTTTTTCCCCACTAAAAAATAAAGTTAAAAGACT
>CAWUDS030006956.1:0-29503 GCA_963859935.3 Lathyrus sativus
TAAGCGAAAGAGGAATAGAGGTCGATCCTGCTAAAATAAAAGCGATTCAAGAAATGCCGACGCCTAAAACAGAGAAAGAGGTGCGCGGGTTTTTAGGGAGATTGAACTACATTGCCCGGTTCATATCTCACCTAACTGCCACGTGTGAACCATTATTCAAGTTGCTAAAGAAAGATCAAGCTGTAACGTGGAACGAAAATTGTCAAAAGGCGTTCGACAAAATAAAGAAGTATCTGCAGGAGCCTCCTATTTTGATACCCCCAGTGGCAGGGAGACCCTTGATAATGTATTTGACGGTTCTTGAGGGGAGTATGGGTTGTGTTCTCGGTCAGCACGACGAGACAGGAAGAAAAGAGCATGCGATCTATTATCTGAGTAAGAAATTTACAGACTGTGAATCTCGATACTCGATGCTGGAGAAAACTTGTTGCGCGCTAGCCTGGGCCGCCAAGCGTTTGAGGCAGTACATGCTGAATCATACAACCATGCTCATCTCAAAGATGGATCCAATCAAATATATATTCGAAAAGCAGGCGTTGTCAGGTAGAATTGCCCGTTGGCAGATGATCTTGACTGAATATGATATTCAATACGTCTCGCAAAAGGCTATAAAGGGGAGTGTGTTGTCTGAGTATCTGGCGGAGCAGCCTATTGAAGAGTACCAATCAATGAGATTTGATTTTCCTGACGAGGATATCATGTATCTCAAGATGAAGGATTGTGAAGAGCCGTTACCAGACGAAGGACCAGAGCCGGGGTCCCAGTGGAAGATGATATTTGACGGAGCTGTGAATGCTTACGGTAGCGGAATAGGGGCAATTATCACTACGCCACACGGGTCGCACATCCCGTTTACTGCCCGATTGACCTTTGCCGTTACCAACAATGAGGCCGAATACGAAGCTTGTATAATGGGGCTTGAAGAAGCCATTGATTTGCGAATCAAACATTTAGACGTATACGGAGACTCAGCTCTGGTAGTGAATCAGATCAAAGGAGAATGGGAGACACGTCAACCCAATTTGATACCCTACATGAATTATGCAAGGAGATTGTTGCCTTTCTTCGACAAAGTTGAATTGCATCACGTGCCGCGGGCAGAAAATCAAATGGCTGACGCCCTTGCCACTTTGTCTTCCATGTACAAGGTCAATTTCTGGAACGAAGCTCCCCAAATTACTATCTCTCGGTTAGACAGGCCAGCTTATGTATTTGCTCTTGATGAAGCATCTGATGGCAAACCGTGGTATTTTGATATCCTTAATTTCCTGAAGAATAAAGAGTATCCGGCTGGGGCATCCAGTCAAGATCAGAAGACTCTCAGGAGATTAGCGGGTAATTTCTATTTGAACCCGGATGGCGTCTTATACAGAAGAAACCACGATTTGGTATTGTTGCGTTGTGTAGACGAAAAAGAGGCAAAGCTTCTCATGGAGGAAATTCACGAAGGTGCATTTGGCACACATGCTGGGTGGACATGCTATGACAAGAAAACTGCTGAGGGCAGGTTACTTTTGGCTGACGATGGAAACTGATTGTTTCAAGTTCGCGAGAAGTGCCACAAGTGCCAAATTTATGCTGATAAAATACAACGTGCCTCCGAGTCCTCTGAATGTGATGTCATCTCCATGGCCATTCTCGATGTGGGGAATCGATATGATCGGAAAGATCGAGCCGACGGCTTCTAACGGGCATCGGTTCATCCTCGTAGCAATCGATTATTTCACCAAGTGGGTGGAAGCGGCGTCTTACGCAAATGTAACGAAGCAAGTGGTGGCTAGATTCATCAAGAGAGATATCATTTGCCGATATGGGATTCCCGAGCGGATAATCACGGATAATGGTTCTAATCTGAACAACAAAATGATGAAGGAGCTCTGTCAGAATTTCAAGATCGAACATCACAACTCCTCCCCTTACCGACCCAAGATGAATGGCGCTGTCGAAGCGGCCAATAAGAATATCAAGAAGATCGTCCAGAAAATGGTGGTGACGTATAAAGACTGGCATGAAATGCTACCTTTCGCTTTGCACGGTTATCGTACGACGGTACGGTACGCACATCAACCGGGGCAACACCGTTCTCGTTGGTATACGGAATGGAAGCGGTATTACCATTGGAAGTTGAGATCCCTTCTCTGAGGGTATTGCGAGACGTTCAGCTGGACGAGGCAGAATGGGTAACGAATAGGTTGAACCAACTGAGTTTGATGGATGAGAAGAGGCTAGCTTCTCTGGCATACGGTCGTTTATACCAAAGACGAATGAAGAAAGCGTACGACAAGAAGATACTTCCGCGAAGCTTTCAGACGGGCGACCTTGTGCTGAAAAGGATTCTCCCGCCGCAAGCAGATCACAGGGGCAAGTGGACCCCCAACTACGAAGGGCCATACGTTGTCAGTAAGGTTTTTTCAGGAGGAGCTTTATTGTTGTCCACCATGGACGGGGAAGACTTTGCATCACCTGTGAATTCGGACGCAGTTAAAAAATACTTTGCTTAAAATAGACCCGCTGGACAGAAAAAAGAGGGTCCAGGCAAAAATGGGGCATCCTGGCGAACCAAAAACAGAATGAAAGGTTCGGGCAAAAGTTAGGGATAAGATTGAAAAAATGTACATCCGCGAAGTTGAAAACCTACACTGGGCGGCTTCGGCAAAAAGGGGTATCCCGGTGAACTGAAAACCCGTAAAGGGCGGTTCACGCAAAAGTTAGGGATGAGAAGAGCAAATGACTGCGGTCCGAATTTGATATTCAATGAGCATCAGTGCGGGAGAATATATTTGAGGAGTCAGTTATCGGATACAACCTCTTCAGAAGTGGGGATACCGGGAAAGTATTAGAGTCGGACGAGTCATGGGAGGATCAGTTCGTGGTGTTCATCTGCATCCAGTTGCCGACATGTGTACAAAATTTAATTTGTCAATATTTATGCTTCTTGTGAATACTTGCATACTTATGTATTTGCTTTGCGTAGCTTCCTCTTTTCAGGAGTTACATCCCGTGTACAAAAACTCCGCCCATTCAGGGGCCCAATCAATGAAAATGTGTTATTCAGTACTTGATGCCTGTTCTTTACTGTTTTGCGCATGATAAAACGCCTAAGTTTGATGAAACTAGCATGAGTATAACATCGCTGGCCCTTGCCAACAATTGTTAAAGCTTTGAAGTAACTGAGTGTAACGTCACTAACCTGAATTGATTTGGATTGCATAGGCTTGTCGTGTCTTGTTTGTGTTGTTGCAGGTTTCATAACCGTACGAGGAAGGTGATCAAAAGATTGTGTTAACGAAAGACTTAGTCCCCCACGCAGGACGGGCTCCAGAGAAGTTACTCGTCCTCAGCAGAATTTGGCGATTCCAAGATCGTAAGGCTGTATTCAGACAGGTTCATTTTTCCCCGCAGGGTCATGCATTCTCCCCCAGTGGAGTCAGTTAATTTTCCCTTAGAGAATCATCCCCTCTCCAGCGGAGTTCTTTCAGCAAGTGTTCTTTCCTTCCAGTGGAATTCGAAGATCAAGACTCTCCCCAGCAGAGTTGATGGCGGTTCCTGTCATTTATTTTGTCAGAGATACTGGTGATATCGGTTCACGTTCCTGCAGAAGGCCTGAGCATACTGTGCACATCTGTTATTCTTCAGCAAAGTTATATTCCCCAGCAGGGGGTTACTTCAACAAGACGTGTGGTTTGAGTTCCCAACTTCCCAGCAGGGTCGACTTCACTCTTCCAGCATTTATTTTGCCGGAATAATTTTGTAGCATCAGGCTATCCCCGGCGAGTCGGCATTATCCTTCCAGCATTTATTTTGCTGAAGCAGTTTTTGTATTCTAGCAGTTCAGGTGGAGAGAGCTCTTGCTCAAATAAATTACCAAACAGTCAAGATCTCGGCAGGAGATATTCAATAATAATGTCAGTGTCGGCGGTATTCCCCCACAGAGTTATCATGAGAACACTCTCTTTGTCTCCAGAAGAGTCGTTTATGCGAAGGTCTCTTATTCTCCCCAGCCAGAGTGGACAGGATAAGTGTCTCCCTACCCCAAGCAAAGTTCGTTTGTCATCAACGAGTCGCATGAATCAGAATTTCAGAGACCACCGCCGGTTATCAGGGCAGGCGTCCGATAGTTGTTTTTCAGACATCCCCAGTAGAGTTCATCTCGAAGTCGCTGTCACGTCAGTGCTGAGCAGTTTGTGGGTAAGGATCATTGAAGAATTAAGTCCTGACGTGGACCATTTACTCCTAGAATGACGGGATTTCTTCAGAAGTGGGCGTCCTAACGTGGACAGGTTTGTTTTACCGGATTGGTAAGGTGCGTTAATCCTGACGTGGATAGATTCGGTCTCTCGAAATTTGGAGAAAGGGAGGTCATGACGTTGACAAAAGATTGGTTACTCTTCGTGTTGGTATCCTGACGTGGATCATTTGTTTTCAACAGATATCTTTATTCGTAATGGTGAAATGTGCGTCCTGACGTGGACAAGTTTGTAGTTCTTTGTGATGACAAGATACAAGAATCCTGACGTGGACAAATTTATCCTTCTTCGTGTTGTTGGCAAAGTGTAAGTCCCGACGCGGATATTTCCCCAGCAAGTCGAAGACGCGTGAGTCCTTACGTGGACAAGTTATTTCCCCAGGGGGTCGAGGGTGTGAGTCCTTACGTGGACAAGTCTTATTTCCTCAGCAAGTCGAAGACGCCTGAGTCCTAACGTGGACGAATCAAGACGAGATCAGTGTCCTAACGTGGACAAATCAAAGAGATTATCATTCCTAGTATAAAGAAGAAAGTCCTTACGTGGACAGATTAAGATGATTCCTTACGTGGAAAAAGATGGTTTCCTTACGTGGAAAAATGAGTCCTGACGCGGACAAATTGAGAAAGAATTGATTCCTAACGTGGAAAGATCGGAGTCCTTACGTGGACATATTAAGAGCATCCCTTACGTGGAAGAAAAATGGCTTCCTTACGTGGAAGAAGTTAGTCCTGACGCGGACAGATCGAAGAAGATATTCCTAATGTGGAAGGAGGAAGTTAGTCCTGACGCGGACAGATGCGTGAAGGGTTGAGTCCTGACGTGGACAGATGCAAGAAAAGTGGAGTCCTGACGTGGACAAGTTCAGAAATAGTGGTATTCCTTACGTGGAAAGATTGAAGTCCTGACGCGGACATATCAAGTGGTATTGGAGTCCTTACGTGGACAGATTGATATAGTTCTCCTTATATGGAAAGAAAATTGCATCCTGACAAGGAAAGATGAAAAGGTTAGTCCTGACGTGGACAGATACAGAAAAGATGATCCCTAACGTGGACGATGTTATTCCTAACAGGGACAGGTGTTACTCCTAACGTGGAAGAGTGTTATTCCTAACGTGGACGATTCAGTTTACGGGAATGCAGATGAATTATCCCCAGCGGAGTTGCCGAGACTTTTCTGGGTTGACAGCAAGTGGAGTCCTAACGGGGACAGGTCCTAGTTGAGATTTCTTCGTATTGATGACAGGCAGAGTCCTAACGTGGACAGGCAAGCAAGTTGTGATGACAGAATCCTCTTCAGAATGATGAAGACAATCCCCAACACGGTCGCGCGAGATCAGTGGGTTACTATAACAGTCAGATTCAGCTGACGAATGTCATTCCGCAAGCAGGAGCGCAGTTTATTTCTGCGGTTGGCAAATTTCTGGTTTCACTAGTATTCAACCGTCTCGTACCGCGAATGTCTGAAGGCTCCGGGCTCTTCATCCAATCGGGTCCAAGTCGCTTGAATAGGGGCAGCTGTTGCACCCTAAAATTTGCTCAACCTTATTCCTTGGATTTATGTTTCATCACCATTAGCATTTGCATATAGAGTCATGTACATAGACTAACCATTTGCATAGCATAAGCATAGCAAGTCATTCAACAGGGGACCAATCATTATTTTTATCTCTAGAGGCTTATCAAGAGGTTATTATCCCAATTCAGTCATATTCAAGTCATCAGGAAAGAATTTGAAAGCAAAGAGTTCAGCAGATCAAGCCTTGAGTCCATTTCCTAGCTGAGGGTATCTGAGGATCAACAAGAGGGTTGTGAGCTGTGGAGTGAAGGTATGGAGAGCATCTAGACATCTTGAGAGACTTATAAAGTCATTTGGAGAAGAAAGCAAGTCATTGATGAAAGCACAAGAGCTATAGTGGAAGACAGTCAACTAGGGTTTCATCTGGGTCAACCCTAGGTCAACCCTAGGTCAATTGACTGACTTAAGAGTGCATTCAAGTCTATTGGAGAGGTGTGGGGTTCATCATTTGACATATGAAGAAGGATATGGAGATATGACAAGGAGAATTCAAGAGAAATCAAGGAGAAGAGGAGTTACTAAATTAGGGTTTCTCTGTAAAATCCCCTAGTTTAGGTCAAATTTCCAAGCAAGATAAGTCAAAATGATAGCTTCAAATGGCTTCTTGGCCAACATGAAACTTGTAGAGGATCTCAAGACCTTTAATTTGAGTGGTGGAAGACCTCAAGGAGATTTATAGAACTCAAGTTATGGTCCTTGCAAGTTACAGGTCATCTGGGGTGTCTGAATTTTTGTCTGTGAAAGTGACTTGACTTCCAAGCTAGTTTTGCCCCTCAAGGAGATTTCAAATGAATTCTTGGTCAACATAAGAATTGTTCCTCATTGTCTTAGCTTTCTAGAATGGTATGGCATGCCTTCATATGATGTGTGGAACTCAACTTATGGTCTTGACAAGCAAAGGGTATTTTGGGCATTTGTGAATTACAGGTCATTTTAACCTATGTCCAAAACTCATATAAGGAGGCCTCAAATGGAAAAACTTACAACATCAAACTTGCTCCAAATGGGATTTTAAGTCTAGAAAGAAGGTCACAAGTTATTGGAGAAGCTCATAGCATGGAGTTGCATGATTGGTCAAAATATGAACTAAAAAGGCTTATAAAGTGAATAATTTCAAAGTGAAAAATGGTTTGGGAGATTTCCAAGTCCAAATGGAGACTTCCAATATATGATTTTGAATGGAAAAACAATTCTAAGAACAATGGTTCACACACTTTTTTGAGTTTAGAAGGAAAAAATGAAGTTATCCATGGTTGCTTACCTTTTAAGAAACATAATCCAAAATGAGCCAAAGTTTGAAAACAAGGGAATGTGCAAGATGGATCTAGAATGTACCATTGGGGTCTATATATTCATGAAAGATGAATTTGGCAAGGGTTGGCTTCATTTGCATCAAGAATTCCACCAAAATTCCTCATTCTTTTCATTGAAGTTTCATTGCAATTCTCTCAAATTCTTCACAAAATCATCATCCACATTGATTCAGTTTTGTTCCATCATCATCATAGATCATAATTGAAGCAAGGATCAAGTGATTATCATCCATTTTCGAGCATCTTTTTCATCAACATCAAAATCACAAGTTCAAGTGGACAACACAATTCAAGCAAGGAAGCTCCAAAATATTGCATACAGAATTGACTACTAAGTTTGTGGATCAAGATCCAACACCTAGAAGCCTCAGATCTTCAACCTCCATAGCTGTTTGCAAGGTTTTACATCAGGTATGTTTTCACTCAAATTGCTCGATTCAGTTAGTTAGGCATGTTATTGTTAGTGTAGATTTGATCTAGGTGGTTAGGAGATTAAGTTAGATGAATTTGGAACGATTTGGTGATGGTTGGTGACAGGTGCAACAAACTGTTAGTGCTTATATCTCTTAGATTAGTGCATCATAATTGTAGCTTGATAGCGCAAATTAATCTCCATTAGGCATAGGTTAGTTTAGGTCAAGTTTGAAGAAGAATTGTTGTGGTGCATATCAGTGCATATCCATGGTGACCAGATTTTACCTCGATCGGGTTGAGAGTTTCATTGAGTTTCAGACTGAATTGATGCCCTAGGATTATAGAGGGAAAGATTCTGAGCAGGTTTCATGTTTATGGCATGGCATTTCATTGCGTGTAGAGTGAGAACAGAGGGATGGAATATTGTTCGTGCATGGATGTTCATGGAGTTAAAACCCTAATTTGCAGAACCATTGGGGAAGACGAAATCGTGGCCTTCCATTTTGAGTAGGACTTTTGACTTTCAGCGTGATCCAATGGCCAGCGTTCAATCTGAATTTGGAGGGAGATTACCTTGGCCAAAACGCGCCGTTTCATTAATTGAAACGGGCGGGCCTGAGTCTCTTGTGCTATTCCCACCCCTGTGTTAGGCCCAATTCCAATATTCAACGTGATTTCGTTACTTCCTTCACCCCCCCAGCGTGTTTTATTTGTTTCACTAATTCTGAGTAATTCTGGGCCTTGTCCAAAACGCTACCAACACCCCCCTGTTTGCTGGCCCAATGGATTTGAACTGGGCGTGATTGATATTCTGACCCCCCTCATTCATTTCATTCAATTTTAATTTTCTTAATTCCATTTTATTTTACCAATTTTCATAATTCATAAATAATTCATAAAAAATGCATTTTAATCCATTCTTTTTACCATATTTTCATTAAAATGTCTAGAATATTATAAAAAAATAAAATTTCATTTTTAGTTTTATTTCATATTTTTTTCATATTTTCTAAATAAATGTCATATTAAATAGTTTCATTTCATGCATTATTTTTATGATTTTTGTTCTCTCACATGCTTTAATATTTTTTAGTCATTCTTTTCATATTGTTTAGATGAGATATTCAACTTGTAGAAAATATTTAGTTCCCATTTTTAGAGGTTAATT
Source organism: Lathyrus sativus (assembly GCA_963859935.3). Taxonomy (NCBI): domain Eukaryota; kingdom Viridiplantae; phylum Streptophyta; class Magnoliopsida; order Fabales; family Fabaceae; genus Lathyrus; species Lathyrus sativus. The sequence goes on from CAWUDS030006956.1 coordinate 8,721, forward strand.
TTAGGTGATTAATAAATGCTTGAATATCATGAGCAAAACTAGGGTTTTTTAGGTGACAACTTAGGAGTTTGATTTCATTTCCCTTAGGACTTAGGGTTTGAATAGATTAGTTATGGGACTATAGGGGCTATGGGTAGTTATTAGATCCCTTAGAGAACAGTTAGGATTCCCCTACTGCTATTATTACTGTCTGTATATCTGATGTCTGGTGTGGTGTGCCCTCTGGGGTTTATTGATTGTTTGTATGGGTATTGGGTTTGTCTGGGGCCCTGGGGAAGCTGAAGATTTGTGAAGATGAAGCCATTGGAGATTCAAAGATTGAGGATCAACTGTCAGAGTTGAGGAGAAGAGATCCTTGCTAGCAGATGCTGAGGAACTAGGGCTTAGGAGCTAGGCAGAGCTCTGGATTAGAAAGCTTGTTTCTCAAACATGGATTGCCTTGTCTGCATCCATTCTTCTCTGTGATTCAGAGTCTCTCTAAGATACTCACCCCCTTCCCTTGGAAGGCTTGGTGATAGTATCTATGAGATAGAACTCTTGAGAGAAAATGTCTCTTGTGTTAGAAGCAGTCTGTTCACCACCTTTGGTAGTCAGCTGATTGCTTAACACCCATTCACTCTTGTGACTGATCCCTCATCCTGGAGGTTTGAGCTTGAAGAAAAGCCATTGCAGATGGAAGACTGATGATCAAAGCCCTTGTCTGAAGGCCATGAAGATGGAGATTGATGCTTGTTGAAGCTTGTGAATGATTGGAGATTACTTGAAGTCAGATGTTGAGGCAGAGCTGCTGATGCTGTTGTATTTCATTGCTGATGTATTGTTTGGATTTCCTGGTTGTATTGTTTGCTGTTTACCCTGTTAGGTTGAAAGTGAAGTCTGTTCACTTTTGCCTATTGTTTTCTAGGTTCGAGGTTGAGTGGGACTCCCTTGCCTCGCTTGTATTGCTGCATCCATGCATTTTTACCGCTTTGCTTTATTATATCTGTTATTGCTTCAGTTTCTGCCTATCCCGTAGGATCTCTGTTTCTCTCTGTGCAAGAGAGGGGCATGATAGACACTAGGTCTTAATCCATGCATGATAACGTTAGGTTAGTTTGATTCCCTTCGCAACCGTAGGTTAGAGTTCTGTCTCTTTCTTTCTCAAAACAAACAGAAAAACACATAAAGATTTCAAACACAATAAAAGACACTTCTTCCGTAAAAGAATGTGAACTCATCAAGACGTCATTTTTGTCCTCTTGGACTGTTAATCAAAAAAACCCTTTTTCAGAAGGAATAAAATCAATCAAGACAAGCTTGTGTCGTACGTGGCCCGAACTACGTTTGCTCTGATCTTCCATGCTGTGTGGAAGTACGTAGGCATAGGATGCGATATCCTAGCGAGCAACCTTCCCCTCCTTTCCCGTAGGTAGGCGAACTACGTTGACTCTGATTTCTCGTTCCAGACGGGAATACGTAGGCATAAAGTGCGATACTTTGCCGAGTCATTTTTTATTTTTCATTCTCTTTTCTTTTTCACCCTTGACCTATAGTTTAGATAGAATAACAATCCATACCCGAAAAACAAGCGTGGATCCCGTCGAGTACGACGGACGTGAGGGGTGCTAATACCTTCCCCTTGCGTAACCGACTCCCGAACCCAGGTCTTGGTTGCGATGACCATACCTTTCCCGTGTTGTGCGAGGTTTACTCTGAGCGTTTCCTTTCCCTCCCGTGGGATAAATAACGCACGGTGGCGACTCTTCTGTTCAGCCGGCGCCGATTTTCGCAGTAGCGACAGTTATGATTTGATATATCTGAATTTCATTCAGGTAAAGTTTATTTGAACAGTCAGAACTTCATTTTCTCCCCCTTTTTGTCATAATAAAAAAGAAACATTTTAAAGACAAATAAAAAGGAAATAGAGAGAAAAGATACAATCATATAGAGAAAGCATTCATATTCATTCATTCAAATATTCAGATAATAAAACATCAGATGAGAAATTCAAACAAGTGCTCAAACATCAGAAAAAAGACATAAAGCTAAGATTGTTTGGAGAGAAGCATCTTCAGAAGGTGGGTTATCTCAGAAGAAGATTCTTCTTGCTTGGACATCCATTTCTCAATGTTGTCAGTTTTCTGATCTTGCCTTGCCATCCAGGATTTTATCTCAAATTGACCAGCTTCCAGCACAACAATCTTGTCTTCTAAGTCAGGACGCTCTTTCTAGACCTCATAAGAAGTAGACGGAGCAAATTCTGATGCAGGAGTAGGAGCAGAGTCAATGATCATAGCAGATGCAGATTCTGGAGGCACAGATTTAGATGGTTGGTCAACAATCATCAGAGTCAAGGGATTTTCTTCCAGAATGACTTCAAAAGCAGATCCTTCAATTGTCTCAGAAGCAGCAGACACTCCAAAAGATGAAGGTGCATCCTCAAGAAGCAATGTAGGAGATCTAGTAACATTCCAAAGCATTATTCTGGTAATCTCAGTGAATCTGATCTTCGCATCATCAGAGCAGACACTCTTCAGATTTGAAGCAACAGTGTTGAATCTGGAGATGAACTTATTCCAGCATTCTTCAGAAGCTTCTGGATTAATGCTAGAGAGACATTCTTCTTGAACAGAGTTCAAACACATCCTTATTTCTTTCTTGAAACTAGAAAATAAGGCATCAACATCTAATCTGGATTTGGGTTTAAGGTAGGCTTCCAGAGGTGTTGATTTGGGTTGTTCTGGTGGAGGTGGTATGGTGAAAGTTGGGATGATGAACAGAGGACGAGGATAAGAGGTTAAAGAGGGATGTTCAGATTATGAAGTGACATTTTTGAATCTGGATGAAGATGAAGTGGGAAACAGAAACTGTTTGAAATTTGATGCAGAAGGAATGACATCAAACAGTGTAGAAGTGTAGGGGGTAAAAACAGAGTTATGAGAAAGCAGAGGTTCTGATGTAATGATATCTAGTTATTGTGTAAGATAGGTTTGAAGAACAGATGGAAGGATAGTTGAAGACATAGGTTTATATGGAGTGGTAGGGTCAGATGCTTTTATTCTGGTGTAAAAGTTTTTAAGTTTTAGACCAGAAGGAAGGGGATCAGAGGGATATGGTTTAAAAGAAGTAAAAGATACAAACTTAGAAGTTCTAGATTCATAGCCACGGAGAGAGGGTGGTGAATAAACTTCTGGAGGAAGGTCAGATTCAGATGCATTAGATGATTCAGATGAATGGCAGGATGTAGAAGAGAGTTCAACCAAAGTAGTTAAGGGTTGAATATCTAGGACTACAGAATCAGGTATTAAAGATTCAGATGGTTGGATAGATTCTGGTTGTGGTTGTTGTTGTTTTGGTTCTTGTGGACTTGGTTCTGGTTGGTTTGGTTCTGCTGGTGTTGGTTCTGGTGGATTAGAAGTTTGTGGTTCTGGTGGGGGAATTTTAGATGATTGTGGTGCAGGGGTTTGTTTGTCAGATGAGGGAATATCAAATGGTTTAGAATGTGTTGGTTCAGATGTATACTTTTCAGATGGAGTTGCTAGAGGTTGGGGTACAGAAGAAGCTGTAACAGAAGGTTTCTTAGGTTTAGAAACACGAGGAGGAGAAGGTGAAGGTGATGGTATAGGTTCATGGAGCGTTTGATCAGATGTTAATACCTCTTTGACAGTTTCCAGAATCTCGTCTAGACTTGCCTCTGGAGGATTGATCTCTTGCTTCTTGACCCTTTTTGGCTTGACAGCAGCAGCTTCACCATTAGCCTTCCTCTTGGGTTTAGAAGGTTCTTCTGCAGCAACCTTTCTCTTCTTCTTGTGTCTGGCCTCATAAAGATCTAGAGCAGGTTCACCTGCCTTCTGAACCAGATTTACTGGTTGAGGAATTCTTTCATTCAGACACTCTGTGATGTAATCCAGAATAATCTCCCTTGGTTCATTAGCAAAGAACATAGGAAAATTTTCAACTGGAACTCTTCTTTGAGTGACCTCTTTAGTGTTTAGCTTCTTTGGAGCAGAAGTAACTTCTTCTACAACTTTCATCCTCTGAAGACTCTTCCCGTTCAGAGGTTTTCCAACTGCAAAAGCTAATTCTTCCTTCATTCCAGCTTCTACCAGATGACCAACAATACCATTCTCAGTCAGAATGTCTGAGATCAGTCTTCCCATTGGAATCCAGTTCCTCAGCTTTTGATGTTTTGTTCTGACCTCTTCCCTTGACTATTTAACATGTGTCCACAGATTATTAAGCAGAAGATATGGCAGATCCACCTTGGTGCCTCTGACTCAGAAAACGCATGAAGTATAGTTGATCAGTGTTAACATAATCTGGAGAATTGGAAGATTTTCTATGATGAATGCAGCTCATGAAAACCTTAGCCCAGATCCTGTAAACTGGCTTCAGATCCTTAACCTTGTTAGAAGCTACTCCAGATGAGCAAACTTCTCTATATACATCAGTCATATCCACACGCCTAGATGGTAGATTAGTGACTCCATCAGTTTCCTCATGTTCTATGAGTTTCCTTATCAAATCTTCAGTAATAATAATTTCTTTACCCAGAACAAATGAAACTATAAACTTAGGGCAACAAGAAGCATGTATCTAAAATTCCTTTACCAGACGAGGGTAAACTGGTCCCATTAGCCTGTCAAAAAACTTGGTCCAACACTATGCATCAACAATGGGACGAAGATCATACCCATTTTCAGCAAACGATTCAAATTTGACAATGGATTCACACAAAACTTCCAACTTGTCAACAGGTGAGTAATGTTCTGATAGGTTCCTTAAACGCAACAGCACCCATGTTTGATGAAGAAACAACAACCATTGTAGATTGGAACTGAGCAGACGTTGAAGATGAAGTAGCCATGAAAGTTCTTGAAGATTTAGGGTTTCTGTGATGTTTGGGTTTGAGAGAGAGATGGAAGCAATGAATCAAGAATAAATGCATACAAGGTGTTCGTGAGAGTGAAAAGTGTGAAGTGTGTAAAGTTGTGGCATTTATAGAAGAAATTAGGGCACACAAAAGGTCACACGTTCAGCACGCTTGCACTTAGCATTTAATGAAAAGAATATAATCATTTCAAGCATTAATGATTCTGACAATTTAGGGGGAAAATGAGAAAACAAATATTCAAACAGTACCTCAAACGTCTCTTCAGTATTGTGCACTCCATCTTTTCAGATTCTGAGTTACACGTGTTTGCTTGCATGTGCTTCTGAAACTCTTTGAGAAATGAAACGTTAGCCAACGTTCAGATCCTCTGAGACTTGTTAGTTCAGATACACACAGAAATAATAATTCAAGAAATTAAATAAATGACAGATGAAATACTTCAGAGTTTAAACATTTTGCATCTGAGAAAGTTGCTTCTGATAAATATTATTCTGGACAGAATTCCATACCAATATTTTTCAGAATAAACTTAAACCTATCTTCAGCAAGGGGTTTTGTGAAAACATCAGCCCACTGATGATATGTATCAACAAAGTCTAAGTTTATAATATCCTTCTGAACATAGTCTCTGATGAAGTGATGTTTAATTTCTATGTGCTTAGCTTTAGAGTGTAAAATTGGATTTTTAGATAAGCATATAGCAGAAGTATTATCACAGAATATAGAAATATTACTCTCAAAGATCTGATAGTCTTCTAGCTGACTTTTCATCCAGAGCATCTGTGTGCTACATCCAGCAGCAGCAATATATTCTGCTTCTGTAGTTGATAGAGCAATTGTAGGTTGTTTCTTGTTGTACCAAGAGATTAAATTACTTCCCAGAAATTTGCAACTTCCAGAAGTACTTTTTCTTTCAACTCTGTCTCCAGCGTAATCAGCATCACAGAATCCAACTAGCAGTCAAGGAAAGACATCAAGAAATAGTTCTGACAAGGGTTTCTTTCAATCATTACAGGATGTTCATTGCATAACAATTTAGGGACAGCCCCTAGCATTGGGGGGTTTAGCTATGCATAATATTCAACAAAAACAAAATACAAAATAGAGACATTACAACACTTGGTGATAAAATTTGATCTTCAATTTCTTCCGATCATGAAAATCTCCTCTTATTCCCAATTCTCCAGAGCTCTACTCTTTCTGCTTTAATTCTCTCGCACGATCAAAAGTCCTTTTTTTTCTTCTAAAAGGTCTTAATAGTATCATATCATTCCTTTCCATGCATAATGTCCAAACTACCCTTAATGAACTAACACAGGCAAGACTTCAAAAAAAAATTAGAAATATGCTCGCTCTTCCCAACACGGGCCATGTCAGGTGACACGGGCACCTGTGTTGGCCCACTGGTCTTGATAATCAAAGTTGGCATCTATAGGCATGCTGACACGGGCCATGTCAGGTGACACGGGCACGCGTGTCAGCCCACTGGTTTCCCCCTTCAGCTTCTCTCATATTCCCATCCTGACACGGGTGGTGTCAGGTGACACGGGCACCCGTGTCAGGCCTCTGACCTTGAGGAAAATCTTCCCGAACTCAGCCGACTTCACTCATTCCTCTGATCATTCACATGAACCTAAAATCACCAAAAATACCAGACCAAGATTTTAGCATCATTTTATTTATCATAAATTTAAACTAAAACAATGTAAGCAAACAGAATGCAAAACTTAATTATTTAAAGGAAAATGAAAAAGAAACAACTGAAAGTGTTACCGATTAAACGGAATTCTTGCCGAATAACTAACAGAAACTAAGTAGAATAGGTGACCGATCAGGAAGGTATGAGCAACCCTCACGTCCTTTGTACTCAACGGGATCCATGCTTGTCGTCTAATCAAAGGGTGAGTTATGTAAAAGCTAATGCTAAATCAGGGGTGAAAGGGAAAAAATAGACTCAATAGGACATCACCGCCCTATGCCAACATATTCCCTCGTGCAATGGGAAAGTCAGAGTCAACATAGTTCGAGAAATTATAGGTGATGAGGGGAAGGTTGCTCTCCAAGACATCGTCGTCTCGTGCCTACGTATCCTCATCTGGTATGAGAAATTAGAGCAAACATAGTTCGGGAAACTAGACCACTGGTTGGTTAAGTGCTTTTTATGAGTGACGTTAAGTATCCATTCCAGCAGTTAGGGTCGATGTCTGTCTGCAGTAGAATGAAAAAACGATGTACTCTTTTCTAAAAATGATTTGAAGAACAATCCCAAAGGATAAAAAGGTTTGAATTTGGTTTGTTAGTTTTAGTGAAGTGGATTGAGTTAGTTTGAGACTCATGTTGCATTAAAGACTATGACATAAGAGCGAATGTGTTGCATATCACACAAAGGGCATACACTAAACACTCTAGACAAGTGAGGAGAAACCCCCTACTCATCATTTCCTATGTGCTTAAGGCTTGTGGCGCATAACATTTTTCGTTCTTTATCAAGTGTCTTAAAGAAGATTTGAGATGAGAAGAGAAGACACAGGAAAACACTAAAGAGAAAATGAACACCCTAATGTTATCATACAAAATGGTCCTAAGGTTGGGATGAAAAGGAAGTCTACCTAATGTTATCATACAAAATGGTGGACCTAGAGTTGAGGTCAAAGAGGGACTATCCTAATTGTTATCATGCAAAGGATTGAAAGACTAATGTCTCTCCTACTCCCATCTTACACAGAGGGAATAGGAATCCCAAGGGATCATGTGAGCAAGCACAAGTAAACACATTACTAATCAATTACAGATGAAAACAAAAGCAAGACTTAAACAAGTCACAAGAGGTGAAAGAGAAGAGAGGAGAATGAAGGAAATGCAAACAACATGAAAAAAAATGTAGCAAAATGAAATCAAACCAACACATAAGCAAGCATTAATCATACAGAGGCACACATCAACATCATATCAAAACACCAGAGAAAAATTCACATGCCAAACCAAATCAAAAGATTGGAAAACAAAACACAATGATAAACAACATGCTCACACACATTCAAATGACTTAAATATCTCAAAGAAAGAAATATCAATCACAAAAAAGTGAAGAGAGGTCAAATGAGATTAGAAACAAAATGGGGAAGTAGCAACATTATACCATATCCAACACATGTCAATAATTAAAGAAAGAAACTCAAATATTCAAATCATGCACCATATTCACAAACAAAACAGTTGTCATACAAAACAAACATGCAAGACATGGTCTTCAAGGAAAAGACATGGGATAAGGACATGATATCAAGTGTGGGAAGCAACATGAACATGGTTATCAAATCAAACATTCATTCATGAACACATAAGAGAGACATGAAAGTGGAATTCAAAGCATACCTCAAAAACAAGCTCACACAATAAAGTCATTCTTAAAGAAAAGAGGCATTCCACAATAGTACAAATGATCAAGCATAAACTCAATCAAACTAAAAAAAAAATTCAAATTATATTCAACAAGTTCAAATTTAAATTATCAATTAACATCAAGAAGATTCAAACTCAAGTTGAAGCACAAAAGTCAAGCAAACATCTCATAAGTCACCCACAAAAGGAATACATGATCATGTAAAGCATATGATATGAAGTGATCATGCAATGGACCCCTAATCATGGAAATCAGAATCTCAAACATATCGTCAAGAGAATACAAGACTCATCAAACATCCATGGAATCATACAAGAAGCAATCTCACAAGACTAGGTCAAGATATGCACAAACACATGATCAAATCAACAAGAACTTGATGCAACCTCCAAAAATAGACACATGACCAAATAAAATCCAAATAAATTTCCAAACTCAATTTAAGTCTATTAAGAATCAATGTGCAAAGGATCACAAAAAGAAAAGCAAGAGACCATCATCAGTTGCATCAAACAAGGCAAAGCAAGCAATTTGTCAAGCATATATCGAGGGTCAAACAAAGCCAAATGAAAAACATCCAAGAAATGATCATCAAGGCATCAAAACAGCACTTAAATACCCTAAATATATGTGTCTAAGTATATGTGAAAAGTTGAACCAAGAGTCAAAAGGGAATGGCAATAACTGAAGTCATGTTACAAACTAGGTCAAACAAAACACATTAAATCATTAATTCAAAATAAAATATCAAAATAAAAAAATAAAAATAAAAAATATGAAAATTTAAATAAGATGTCAATTATTCAGAAACATATTTTTATGGATTTTTAAAATGATTGGAACTATTTAAAATAGAATCCGAAAAAAATAGAATAAAAATTAAATAAAAGAGAAAAAGAACATGAGGGGGGTGCATTAGCAAACATCAGAAACAAAGGGTTTCAGTTGAACACACGTATTGGGCCCAAAAATGGGATGTGTGAAAAGCAAAAGGGCTAAGCCCAATTCAAAATCAAAACAAAAGACTCAGAATAAATGAAATGCATCGTTTCATTAATCAGAGGTGGCAGCCACCTCATGCCATGCATGCACCACATCAATAAAGTCAAGAAATCAACATGCCACACAAGAAAACACCTCAGCAAACACGTAGGCCACCGGAACCCTACTTTGGTCATCTTCTCCGGCCAGCCTTGCCAGAGAAGACTGAAAACTTGAATAAAAATCAAAACCTTGGACACATTTTTGAAGGATTTTTCATGAGAGCAAGAATATGGCATTGGTTTTCTAAAAAGGTTCCTCTATCATGCTTAAAAATTAATACAAAAATTTCACACACAATCTAAAAACTGCATAAACAGACACAACACTCATTCAAACATTGCCTACATAAGATAGGGCTTCAGATGCAACCAACATGAGCCTATTTTGATGTCTAAAATGACAGATTCAGAGTGAAGAACATTACCTAACGGAGCAACTCCGTTGGTCCTTCAAACAATGCTTGAGCTTCAATCTAAAGCCACCAATGAGTTCCTTGTGCTTCAATGAGTAAGAATCAACCAAGAAATGAAAGAAAACTTCACAAAAATGAGCAATTCAAAGAGAGAGAAAAGCTTGAGAAAATTTGATGTTTAGAGCTCTCTCTACAGCAGAATGGTTCTCTCTCCACGTTAGGGTTTGTATCCTTCTTATATGTGAGGGTTTAAGGGCATTTTAGAAGGCCCGTGATGTATGAATAGGTTGCTTTCACAAACTTGTCAAAGAATACCCCAAAATGCTGCACACACGGGTTTGAGAGGGTTAACACCTCACTGTTGGTCAGCAATCAGTACAAATGAGGGTGAGAAAATGAAATATAGAGGTGGGAAGGAAAGGAGAAAGGTTTGTCATGAGTTTTGATGATTTCTCCCTAAAGTGTAAAACTTGGAGAAAAAAAGCTTGAAAATACCAAGTTATGTTTGCTCATTTTAGGCAACAATTTTTTTTTGTCATGACATGATAATGATATGGTATCAAAGGAGTAAAAACAATCCAAGTTGGTGGCTTGAAATGCAAGAAAACCAAATTAAGTCAAAAGTTCATGTTTTCGTGTTCATCATGACTTACTTGTCTCACAAATCATCAAAGGTCATGGAATTTGAGGCCATGGTGTAGGCAAGATCTTGATACACAAGTTTCATGTTGCAAGAATCTTGATTTGAAGTCTTGAAATTCATGGATTTTGACCTTGAAGTGAATGACCTAAAAATAGGTTATCCAAAATGACCATGGCTTGAGTAGATCATAACTGAGTTCAACACATGGGAATGATGAGTTCTTTCACTTTTGGAAAGCTTAAACAATGGGGAATAACTCTTATGTTTGAAGAAAGTTGAGGAAAAGCTTTATTCCATGTGAAAATTACCTTAGAAGTGGGTTATCCTTGGGTGCCTCTAAATCCTCTTCACTTTTTAAAACCAATTTGTGAACATCATAACTTGAGATGCATAAATCCAATGAAGGAGTTTTTGTACTCAAAATAAATCCTGGAGGACAAGGAACAAGTCTCATGTTTAATGAAAAATGAGATGGAGCTTGTATCATGATGAAGCTTGTCATGGAAGTTAGGTGCTAAAAGAGGGGATTTTACACTTAGAATCCTCTAAAACCCTAAGAGTTTAGAGGCACTATTTGTATGGTTATATATTCAAAGGATTCAGCGATTATAAGAGTTTAAAATATATATTTGATTAGAAGGAACTGAATATGAGGCAGAGGAGATGGTTGGAGTTTTTGAAGGACTACAACTTTGGCTTAAAATACCATCATGGGAAAGCCAATGTTGTAGTTGATGTTTTGAGTAGGAATTCCTTGCATATGGCGACATTAATGGTTAAAGAGTTGGAATTGATTAAACAATTCAGAGATTTTAGTTTGGTGTGCGAGGTGACTGTGGGTAGTGTGAAATTGGGCATGTTTAAGCTAACTAGTGGTTTTCTTGATGAGATCAGAGTGAATCAAAAGTCAGAGGTTGAGCATCAGAAACCGTCTAAACTTATGCAACCATTTAATGCTCCTAAATGAAAGTGGAATAATATATTAATCTATTTTGTGACTGGGTTCCCAAATACTCCTAGAGGGTTTGATACGATTTGGGTGATCATGGATAGGCTGACTAAATCGGCACACTTCATTCTGATTAAGATCAGTTTTCCATTATAAAAGTTGGCTGAGATTTACATCGCTATGATTGTGAAGCTTCATAGTATTTCATAAAGTATTATGATAGATAGAGATCTGACATTAACATCCTAGTTTTCGGAAGAGCTTACAGGAAGCTTTGGGTACAAAGCTGAAGTTGAGTTTTGCTTATCATTTCCAGAACGATGGTCAGACTGAAAGGACTATTCGGTCTTTGGAGGATCTTTTGAAGGCTTGCCTCTTAGAGCAAGGTGGTGCTTGGTATGATTTTCTACCATTTATCGAGTTTACTTATAATAACAACTATCATTCGAGTATTGGAATAACACCATTCAGAGCATTATATGGGAGGGGTGTAGGACTTCTCTATGTTAGTATGAGTATGGAGAGAGTGGTGTACTTGGACCAAAGATTGTGCAACAGACTACAGGGAAAGTGAAGATTATCCAAGAGAAGATAAAGGAATCTCATAGTAGATAGAAAAGTTATCACAATAAGCGGAGGAAGGCTATTGAATTTAGAGAGGGTGAACATGTGTTTCCGAGAGTCACTTTGGTGACTAGTGTTGCGGTGAAAATTGGATATCAAGCTATTAAATTAACTTGAATCTTAATTCTTTTAGAATCGAACTTTATTTTATCCAAAGGAAAGGTCTAAAGAAAGAAAAACCTTTTTCGCGATGTAACGACAACGCTTAAGAGATTCGGGGATCGGGGGTTGGTTATACCTAGGGAAGGTGTTAGCACCCTAAGCATCTGTAGTACTCTACAGGAACCTTTGTTTAATTGCTTGCTAAGTTTGTGAGAATGTGTTATGGATCAGGGATAAGTAAAGTTGAAACCTAAAGTTATATACACTAAGTTTGCTCGCAAAGACGTCGCATCTTCTGCCTACGTATCCTAACTAGGATAGAATCAGAGTAATCGTAGTTCACCTCACAAGGGATAAAGAACACTTGATTATGATCAAGGTTCAAAGGGGAAAAAACATGATAATGTTTGTGTGGAGTTTGACAAAACTCTCTAATCTAAATTGTAACACTCAAAAGGGGAAGTAAGAAATCATAACGATGATCCTTACATAGAGTTGACAAACTCTATCTTAGGGTTCTAGTTGAAGAACTCTCCTAGTACAGGTGGGTTATTAGACTTAGAGCAAAGTCTAATGGTTTCTAAACTAAAGTTAAAGTGACTTAACAAAGTCAAGGGAATGGACAGATGAGTTATCCATAACATAAGGGTTATTGGAAAGACTTTTCCATTGGAAGGAGAGAGGGGAGGCAACTATGATGAGAGCTAACGAGTTCCATCACTTAGGGGAAAAGAAGATACCTAACAAAGTAATAGACAAGATGAAGATAAAATCATGGTGACAACCATATAAAGTAAGTATCAAATGTAACCACAAAAATATGCACTGAGGACAGATAAACAAGCAAGAAGTGTAACGACAGATCAAGCTTAAAATAAATAAGAAGGGAAACACAACTCATGGTGACAACCAAAGGAAAATAAATCCTAACATGTTAACTAACATAGGAAGCAATAATCTCACAAGAAAAATTCAACATTGTATAGAGGATTCAACTGATAAGCGAGATAATGATCTCAAAAGATGAACATTTTTCCACATAGGTAAAAGTCATTACAATTAATAAAAATGTGCCATATTTTTATATTATATAAAACTAGGCCTCAAAATTAACACAATGCAAAAAGAATCAACTAAAAATGATGAAAAATGAAGGAGTTGTGATTTTATGAAGTTTATGAAAAAATAAAATAGTTAACAAAGCAAAAAAAGATAAAACGACAAGGGGTGGGATTTGAACCCACGCCCTCTTGGTGCATGCGCGCAGGTAGAAAAAAATGGAAAATATGAAAACACAAAAGGGTTCGACCTCCACACGGATCGAACCCATGCAAGCATGGTGAAAGGTGTGTTATGTGCAAAGGTGATTACCACTGGGGTGGCTGTACATCCAAGTACAAATGCCACCCCATAAATATATATGGGACACTTCATCAGGAAAACCTAGGCAAGGCAAGAACCAAGAACACATGAAAAGTTGATTTACGTTTTGATTCATATCTCAGCCAAATCTTAATGGTTTTTAATGAAAGTTTAGTCAAACTCGTGTGATATTTAACCAGGAATGCAATGGTGATGTTAGAATTGTGAAATAACACTCCTGAATAAAAACACGATAGCACATGCATTTTGAGTTTCGAAATTGCATTTTGATGATCAAGTACAGTTCTAATCATTCTCAGACCAAACCAAATACATACATACATTAAAAACATATTGATGAGTGAAATCAAGCAAGAGTTTAGTTTCCAAGCAGTATGTGGTGAATAATGGTACTCAAGTTGCAAAAACAACATGTTTGATGCATGAAGATGTTCAGGTCAAGTACAAGGCATAAATACATCAAGTGGATCATACACACATATCACATACATGTTGGCAAGTGAATTTAAACACATGAAATGGTTTCAAACTGACTGTTACAGAAAATGAAACAACAAGCTGCAATTTGTAACTTGAGAATGCAGTAAGATGTGCAAAACAAGTTCTAGAGGTTATTTAGCCAAACTGACCACACCTACACACGATATACATGACAACAACTGAATGCAAGCACAAGGATTGGCTGAAAACAGACTGTGGTGAGAAGTGATATTCTAAATGCAAGTTTGGCATTTTTAAATGTATGATGAGGTTCAAATCAGGTTCAAATGCACAAGTAGATCAAGTAAGTCACACATACACATTACATATATGTTGTCAAATGATTTTGAGCAAGGGAAATGATCTGAAACAGTTTGGCATGAAAAATGACCTTCAAGTTGCATTTTGAGGTTTTGGTGATGCATGATGATATGAAATCTAAATTCTATGCATATTTTAATCCAACAAATCATGTACACAGTCCACATATATGCTGCTAAATGAATCAAAACACAAAGAAGGGCTCAAATAAGTCTGTCATGAAAAATGGCATTTTATGTGCAAGGTTGATTTTGAAAAAATGCATGTTGTGGTTCAGTTCCAATTCCCAATATTTTTTGATCAAATCATTCATACACACAGCACAGGTACATGATATTAAATGAGTTTAAACACACTTTGATGCTCAACACCAACTGTCATAAAATATGAAGACTGAGTTGCAAGTTTTGCACTTTTGGCATAACATTAAGAAAGGCATTTCAGTTTTGAGGCATAATCAGACCAAAGATTCACATACACATACTACAAATATACATACAAGTGAAATCAAATCATAGTTTTAGTGCAAAACAAATTGGTGTGAAAAGTGGTGCTTAAGCGGAGGTTTGTGCTTGTGAAGTGCAGTGTGAAGTCATGTTTGAGTTCCAAACATTTTCAGGTCAATCAAAACATGTGTACATACTATAAATGTGTTATGGAGTGGATCCAAACAGGTGTTGATGTTAGAAACAAGTTAACATGAAAAATGGCATTTCAATTGCAAGTAAAACATGATATAATGCAATTGGGGAATCAAGTCAGAATTGATGCAAAATTAGGTCATGTACACCATATGTACATCGCACATATTTGATAATGAATGAGTGCAAAAAAATAAACCAGACCAGAATGCTTTGGAATGCAAAGTGAGGTGTGTGCTACAAATTGGCATTTATTGTGATGCAATAGGATGTTCAAATTCAAATTCAAGCACATTTTGACTATATGAATCACATACATATCTATCATATATACAAACAAGTGATTTCAAACAAGGAAAATGGTTCAAACAGGGTTGATATGAAACTTGGTGAGTTGAGTGCAAGTTTTGACAAGTGAAAAGCAACATGATGTTCAGTTTTGATCCTAGTCACATATTGATCAATTTAGTCATGCACACAAGTCATATGTATGAGGATGAGTGTGTTCAAACATAAAATAGAACTCAAATTGTGCTATAGTGAAAATTGGCTGTCAAGTTGCAAAATTATGTTATGATATGCATGAAGATACTCAAATTCAAGTCCAAACATTTATAGACTGAAGTAACCATATAAACACCATACATACATGATAATGAATAAGTTCAAACACAATTTGGGGCTAACAGAGGACTGCCATGAAAAATGGGGGTTTGAGTTGCAAATTGGTCATTTTGATGCAAGACATGAAAAAGTGCAGTTCAACATTTTAAGCACTATTGACCAAGTTAACTCCACACACATATTAAATACATGATGTTGGATGAATTTGAGCACAAATTTAACAATCTCTAGGCCTGAGATCACAACTGGTATATTCATGGTAGAGTTTTGATACAAGACATAACATACTTCTATCATAATGAACCAAAAAATGCTAAAACATGAAATTATGGTGTAAAGCAAAGATGGAGTGTTTACATACCTCTAGTGGATTGTGTTGAGTAGGTTAGAACACCAAGAAACCCAGAGAGACTTCCAAATAACACTAGCTTTGAAGCTTTCTTCTTTTTGAAGCAAGAATGCAATCTTTGAGAAAGTTGGAGAAATAAACTCCACCAATGATCTTTCACACTTTAGACAGTTGAGAAATGATATATGAGAGGTGTTTGAGTGATTAAAACACCAGGCAAATGCATAGAACACATTTTGACAGATTTTATGGCTTTTGGTCAAAGTAACTTGGTATGGAAGTTGTCTTTTTGAATGGTGAGGGTTTTGAATGGTATAAGGTCTTGGACACCTTCTATATCATATTTAGAGATTGTGTGGATGATTGTTGGGGGTGTTTGAATGTAGAGAAAATGATTCTGGAAGCAAATGTACCAAGACAGATTTTTGGTGGTTTTTGACAATTTTATGATTTGGTGATTTTGAATCAAAGAGTGGAAAAGTGAGAGCTTTGTGTTTCTATGGTTTTTTAGAATCAATATTGTGTTGAAAATGAAGTGATGAGGGCTCCCTTTTATACGCAAATGAAGAGAGGGGGCAGATTTGGAGATTTCTTCACATGAAAGAAATGTTTTCCACTTTTGGATCAAACCTCCACAAAGGGATTTTCTTGGCAGATAGGTAAGCCCAATAGTCAAGCAAAATGATGATTTTGAAAGGGCTAAATGCAGGCTAGAGGCATAGCTTGATGGTTGTGGCAGATTTCACTTTACACCTCTTGCTTGGTTTAATCATTTTTAAATGCAAGTTGCAAGGCAACTTGCAAGCTTGGAGAATTCACTTCTTCTGCATAATCTTCTCATTTATAGGCTTCATAATCTCTACATATCAGAAATAATATCATTCAAGGGCTGAGATTGGCCAGTTTGATCAAAAGAATGATTTTTGAACTTTGGACAATGTGGGACTAAAATGTGAAATCACCAACTTGCCATAACCATAACTTTCAGCTCACAAATCCTTTTGAGATGTGCTAGTACTTTTTAGAAAGCCCTCAAATATCTCTAAAACATTCATGTTTTCATGAATTTCAAATTCCCCAAGGAACTTGGCCAAAAAGTCTCTCAAAGTTGCTAAAAAATGAACTTAAAATTGAAATTTCTCTGTCTTTTTCCCTTCTCAAAATGAATTTGATCATAACTCCAAATCTATGCATTTTCTGACCATGGACCACTTAGGGACTTTTGTAGGGTTTGTCAAGAGCTTTCAAATGAGCTTTGAACCACTTCATTTGGATGTGTGGTTAAGGAGTTATGGTTTAGCCCCTTTCAAAACCCTAATTTCCCGATTTTTCGATAGGCAAGTGAAATGTGATATAAGGAACTTTTTTGATTCACACATTGAAGTCCAATTCCTTAAATTTGAAGAGTTGACTTTTTGGTCAACCGTACGATCGATTGGTGACTACCGAGTCGTCTATTGACACTCTGGACCTCCTGAGACTTTGAAACTTCTTGAATGAACTTTATTAAGCTATATGAACTTCATGGATCATAATCCCACCATTAAAACACCTTACAACACCAAAGTCAAACTACAATTGACTTTTACTAGTTAAAATCCCTAATCGGGTGCCCTGAAATGCCCTGTTCTTGATTTTGGGGTAACAACCTCAAATTAGTTATTCAATTGACATCATATGATACCCTTGATCTTGTTTCATGATTGAATTAGTCTAAAACTTGGATTGAGCACAAATCCTGAAGCTTCGATTTGACTGTACACAACCCTGATTCATCTGTAACTTGACAAAGCCAAACTTGCACTGGGTTAAGGTTAGGTAATTCATGAGAATGCTCCTAAAATGATAATGAGAATCTAAGGGGTCAAAATTTGGGGTATGACAGTTGCCCTTATTCAAATATCTTTCACTGGATGGCGGTGAGAGATGACAATCCTCGCAGACTCATAGTGAAAGGTATTTAAATATAGAAAACCAAACATTTTGTCCCTTAGATTCGATGATATGCAAAAGGAAAGGTCATGATATGCCATGAATTCTAAATGATGTTTCATGATGCTTGGATGCAAGATATATGCAGAAGACAGAAAAACAAAACAACGAGTAACTACTCATGGGACCTGGTTTTGTGAATCTGACATTGGGGAAAACTGAGATATAACAATCAATAGTTCAAACATGACTAGTGATGACTGAGAGGAAAATTTCAAATGAGGATGCACAAAATCCAATGAAGATGACAATCTCACTGGGTATGAGCAAACACCCCACTGGGGAGAGGGATAGATTTCCACCGGGGAAAGGAGCGACTTTCTACTGGGGAAGTGAAGAACTAGAGACGTGCACCTCACTGGGGATGATCAGATGAGGAACTTCCTATAGTGAAGAGTTCAAACGGGATCTTCAGGAATGGACTAGAAACAAGGACCAAACACACTGGGGATACTAGTGACGACTAGATCTCCGAGACTTGTCTGGGGAGGAAGATTTCACTGGGGATAATAATGCCACCCAGTTTTAACAAATGGTTCAAAACAGTGCTAGTAACCACTAGACTTTCCGGAGGTAATGGTAACGACCAACCTGAGATAATGGCAAATGAGATTTTCTTAAATCCAATCGATAACACGTAAGATTTCGAATGGGGAGATTGGTGATGACCAAATTTCAAGCAATGTCAGTAACTACTGGACTTAAAGGAGATTAGTAACGAACAAATTCGGGTACCAATAACGATTGGGTTTCAAGTAATGCCAATTACGACTGGATTCTGAAAGAAAACATGGTGACGACCAAATCAGGGTATACCAACACATGTGGTTATGAGAATGCTAGCAAGCTACTAGGCTTTAGCTGGGGAGGTTGGTAACGACCAAACCAAAATATACCAATAACGATTGGATTCCAAGTGACGCCAGTTACGACTGGACTTCCATGGGGAAGGTTGGTAACGACCAACAAGATATCAATGCCAATAGAATTTCGAACACCTGCCAGTTACGACTGGGCTTAAACGGAAGATGAACCAGTAACGACCAGACTTCACAGGGGATTTGCTAGTGACGACTAGAGTTCAGAGGGAAAAGGTTGGTAACGACCGAACCAAAAGATAATAACGAGTAAAGTTAAGACAATGTCAGTTACAACTGGAAACACAGTGACGACCACAAGAATACCAATAACGATTGGATTTTGAACACTACCAGTTACGACTGGATTTTAAAGGAGAAGGTGGTGACGACCGAATCATAAGATACCAACGAGTGGAGTTTAAGAAAATTCCAGCTACGACTGGTTTTAACAAGAAATATGGTGACGACTAAAAGAATACCAATAACGATTGGCTTCTAAAACCATGCCAGTTACAACTGGATTTTTAAGGACATTCACTAACAGTCTTTCACGGGAAATCAACAAATAGCACAATGACCCCGAGAGACAAAACGAATCACACTGAACCCATGCTGGAGGGTGTATGTAGTCTTGAAAATAGATCCACTCTTAATAGGGGAACGGAGCTTTAAACCAGCTAGTCAGAGATGATGAAGCAAATTCAAAAATGCTCAGAAGTCTTCTACTGGAGACGAGTCCTCACATCATCATAAGAGGTTCTGAGAGGCAGTCTTCCAACTTGATACCCACACATGACCAAAGGAGACTCAGCAGTTCAACGTGCTTACACTTCACCAGGGAGATGCGTATCAAAGTTTCTGCTACCCTGAGGTTCCGGGGAAGTATGATTTTCCTCGATTCTTTTCATGAGTTGAAGTTTTTTACGTTTGTTAATCTTTTCAAATTTATTCAAATAATTTGACCCCCAATGCTTTCAAAATTATCGTTGACCAACGAACAATATTTTGCATAACAAAGAAAATAAAGGAAATGGTAAATTTGCAACAGAAAGAATGGCTCAAAACTGATATTCAAGGATGAAATCTTACAAATGATAAAATTCCATAGAAGTTTTACAAGTTAAAAATGGCAACGTGGATAAGGTTACATCGAATCCCACGACCAGTTATCCTTAAAGACTAAAATTCCCCAAAATCCTTGCTTCTGACGAGAGCGGTTGGAGTGAATTCTTGTAGGACCTTCTGTGTTAGTGACAACTCATCTGATACAGTGAAACGCCCTTGTCCCTAATTTTTGCCTGGATCGCCCTTTCGGGTTTTCAATCCACCGGGACGCTCATTTTTGCCTAAGCTGCCCTTTTGGGATTTCAACTTAGCAAGCTCTTATTTTCTTTCTTTTTCTATTTTTCTTTTCTTTTCTTTTTCTTCAACCCTAACTTTTGCATAAGCCGCTCCTTTGAGTTTTCGGCTTATCGGGTTTTTTTAGGCGTAATATTTTCATACTGCATCAGAATTCACTGGATGAGTAAGCTGCTCTCCATCCATGGTAGTGAGAATCAACGAGCCTCCTGAGAAGACTGTTTTTACAACAAACGGGCCGTCATAGTTAGGCATCCATTTTCCCCGTGCGTCTTTATGAACTGGTAAAATCTTTTTGAGTACAAGTTCCCCTTCTCGGAATTCTCGGACACGAACTTTCTTGTCAAAGACCCGCTTGATCCTTTTCTGATATAACTAACCATGACACATTGTAGACATGCGCTTTTTGTCGATAAGATTCAACTGATCAAACCTTTCTCTCACCCATTCTGCTTCTTCAAGCTTGGTTTCCATTATGACTCTCAAAGAAGGTATCTCGACCTCAATAGGAAGTATCGCATCCATTCCATATACCAAAGAAAAAGGGGTTGCCCCTGTTGAAGTGCGGACGCATGTTCTGTACCCATGCAAGGCAAATGGTAGCATCTCATGCCAATCTTTGTAAGTTTTCACCATCTTTTGCAAAATCTTTTTGATGTTTTTATTTTCAGCTTCTACAGCTCCATTCATCTTGGGACGATAAGGAGAGGAATTATGATGTTCA
>CAWUDS030006957.1:0-29474 GCA_963859935.3 Lathyrus sativus
GGATATACTGAGAGCAAAAAATATTTCATTCGGTGGAAAGGTAGTTGTGTTGTGTGGAGATTTTTTTGCCATATTATTCATGTTATACCTAAAGGAACAAGACAAAAAGTTGTTCATTCTACTATAAATTCTTCTTCTTTGTGGAGTTTTTGTGAAGTGCTTACATTGACCACTAACATGAGACTTCTAACTGGAGGTACAAATTTAGACGCTGAAGAGAGAAAGAGTTTTTCATAATGGATTTTGGGAATTTGTGATGGAAGTCTCAGAGGTGCTAATGATGAAGATATCACAGTCTAGATACCACAAGATTTGTTTATTACTAGCTCTAGTGGTCCAGTTTCAGCTATTGTTCAAAGCACGTATCCAGATATATTACATAACATGAGTGATCCGTCATTTTTTCAAAATAGAGGTATATTGGCTCCTAAGAATGCAATTGTGGATGTAATAAATGACTACATGTTGGATCTAATACTTGGAGAAGAAAAAACTTATTTGAGTTATGACTCTATGTGTAATGTCAGATCAGATGTTGACATGTCAGATGATGCGCACACTCTTAAATTTCTAAACACCATTATTTCTTATGGACTTCCAAATCACAAATTAAGATTGAAAGTTGAAGTTCTGGTCATGTTGTTGAGAAATATAGACCCTTCTTTAGGATTGTGCAATGGCACCCGGTTGATAATTACAAAAATAGGAAGGTATGGGTTTAAAGGAAAAATTATATCTGGTAGCAATATTTGTGAGAAAATTTTTATTCCAAAATTATCACTGACTCCTTTAGATAAAACACTTTCTTTCAAATTTCAACTTCGACAATTTCTATTGATTGTTTTATTCGCTATGACTATCAATAAGAGTCAAGACTAGTCATTCAAACATGTTATAGTGTATTTGACCCAATCAATTTTTTCTCATGTACAATTATATGTTGCACTATCTAAAATTACTTCAAGGATAAGCTTAAAGATACTAATAACTGAACGATGAAGGTGAAGATTCAAATGTGATTTATAAAAAAAAATATTTTAAAATGTTCAAAGTTAGTCAGTAAACTATTTATATCAGAACAATTATTTGTTCAATTCATAAGATTGTGTATAGTTTTTATTATGTTATATATGACATTTTAAAATACTTGTACATGGCACAGATATGGCATCTAGTAAAAGAGAAAAAGTCTCATAGATACATATTCAAACTCGCTACATCCATTTGATTTACTTTTAAATAGCAAATTTCAACCCCTAAACCTTTTACCCAAATAATACATAAAAGATAAAAATATTGAGTGAAATCTAACCGTCGTAATATTTATTAAAAATGAAACGTACAACAAATATAACGAAAAACGTGTGTTCAAAGCACAAAATTAATTTTCCTTTAATTCATGAAGTAACATCCGAATGCACTTGTCTTCTTTTGCTGATGAGTTAACATAACATTGACAGAGAGAAAACAAATTATAAAGTAGGATCCATGTCCTATATTTTGTTACACATCAATTTCTTACATAAAGTAGACACTTATAAAATTAGATAAATAAAATTTATACAAATATGGCCATACAAATGGAATTTCACTTTAAATACACTACTTTAATTCATTAAATTTATAATAACCATACTTATAAATTTAGCTAAATATATTTACACATAAAATAACCAAAATCACCAACTCTCTATACATGGAACTCACATGGTGATGACCTAAAAATATTTAAAACCACTTAAATAAAAATAAAAAAAACATCCTTAAACTTATCCTTATATTACACAAAAAGAACATTCTCTTTATACATCAAACCTTCTCAAGAACACAAGGTCTGTTTCTTCCAACATTATAACCTTAAACTACTCAAAAGATATTTATCTTCTCTCCAGTTAAGTTAAAGTCTCTTTCTTTTTTAACAAGTTATCACACTCAGCTCCGTCTTTATATACACTTCTCTGAATGGAACGTTTACGCGACAGCAGAGATGCTCGAATTCTGGCGATCCCTGTTGAGGCAATCAAATCCTTCTACTCTAACGGCGGCCGGTTTGAGTCCAAAACTCACCCTAGCACATCCGCCTTTGCGGGATGCAGAGGTTGGCGATGGCAAACCTGATGGTGATGATGATATGATCTCGTCTCCAAAACGAGCGTCGTGGACTAAGGGATTTGCAGCCCGGACCGGTGGAGACACGCAAAAATAGGGTGGAGATGAAGCTGCCTGATAAGCAAAATCGTCTCCATGACACTCCTGTTAAAACAACGATAACAATTAATAATGGATCAAAGTTCAAAGTCAGAAAATTGATTGCAGAAAAAGCCAATATTTAATGACTTCAATCCAAATTCGGTACCCATGCACACAAGCACACAGATTTGATTCAAAATAATCCAATATAAGAAAATCACTTTTCTTAGAAGAAAACAAATTTTCAAAATTTTCTAGAAGAACAAAATCTTTATACAAAGTCAACCAAAGATACAAAGAGTGTCCAGACCGAATAAATTATTATTGAAGTCATTAATGGCACGAAAACGGTAGAAAATAATGATAACAGGTCATAACAAGGCATAACGAATTCGCCAGATAGCTCGAAAGATATGAAAATGAAAAGTAGCCATATTAACAAATCCAAAATTCTCGCAATCATCATGTATATCAATCACAAAAAATGGCGGCACCATAAACTCTATTTGACACCATTGTGTATCAAATAGTGTCTGACGGAACAATTGAGATTGTTCAAACTACGCTACGCTATAGTGTTGTTTATAGCCACTTATTACAAGGATACCAAGATTATCCTAACGGTCATTTATTTAACCTCCAATGCCTAATATAAACTCGGCAAATTATACAGAAAGTACTAACATACCTTCTCGAAAATCATGTCAAGTAACTCAGCCCCAGCTCTCGAATCAGAACATTCAGCTTGTTGACTACAACAACAACAACAAAATTATGGATAAGACACTTAAAAACTTCCAAAACTAAATCCAATCTCAACAATTGATTATAATATAATTACTTGAAATGAAATCTGAATTGCCGCATATGAACATTCGACAAGACCCCAACTCGCCGCGGCTTAGGACAAATGAGAGGCTCCTTCTGATCCATAACGGTAACCGAACCTCTCATCTCCTCACAGGCTGCAAAGGCGTTCTGCTGAAGACTGTAACAGTTCATCTTTGATGTCGGGTTCTTATTCCACAGTAGAACGCCTAAGTACACAAAACACAACAAAATTAAACACAAAAAAACAAAAGTATACTGAAAAAAATGTCATAAACACATAATTGATAGCACATAAAATGTCTGAACAAAATTAAGGTAAGAAAATGTCACAAACACATAATTGATAGCATTGTTCATATAAACGGTAACACTACAATTCTAAATTTCTATTATAGATCCACCAAACATAAAAATAAAAAAAATAAAAAAAACAAAAATTTCTCACATTTACAAAACCTAACTAGAAAAGTATAACAATTTCCACACTTTCACACACAAAAAACTAAACTTTGAAAAGAAATTCACCAACCCATTACACTATTTCCCCAAATTTCCAAAACCTACACAAAAGGGTCGCATAATCTTCACAAATCAACAACAGATCTAACATCAAACCCTAAAAAAATTCTCAAACTTTTCATCTGGGTCATGAAAACACAATACAGAAACACAATCTTTACATTCAAATCAACCGACAAAACATCAACAAAAAAAAATGTCATTCCTAAAAAAACATAAAAAATAGGTTTTTTTTAATAAAAAACAGATCCTCAATTATAACGCAAAT
Organism: Lathyrus sativus; assembly: GCA_963859935.3. Lineage (NCBI taxonomy): Eukaryota > Viridiplantae > Streptophyta > Magnoliopsida > Fabales > Fabaceae > Lathyrus > Lathyrus sativus. The sequence continues at coordinate 3,809 of CAWUDS030006957.1, forward strand.
TAAATTAAATAAAAAAAGAAACCATGTTTTCAATACAAAACAATACAACACAACAAGGAAGAACAAAGAATTCAACAGATCTATCCTAGGAAACAAGTTACGTTTGTGAATCAAAATTCTTAAAAACAAAAATTGTTTGAGAATCAATGAGATCTAAAACATAGAGAAAGAAAGAGCGATAGACCTTGAGAGAGAGATGAAACAAAGTAGCTGGCTGCTACAAGAAAGGAGAGGAAAGGAAAGAATGGAACCTTGATTCAATTTATATATGAGAGAGACACTGTAACACTATACGATGTTGTTGAAGTGAGTGTAAAAAAAATGGAGAAAAACGACGTCGTTTTGTCTCTATCACCGTTGATATTTGTCTATTGATTACTCAAAATACGCAATGCTTGGTGGTGTGGACTTACCATACTATATATTTTTTTTGTAATTTAATAATAAATGTACTTTTTTAGGAAGTTTATGTAAGTAATATGTAATTTTTATTTTATTAGATTATTTTTTTATGATTTTTTTAATGGTCATAATTAGTTTCCTCTTTTGTTTTTTCTTTTTAAGTTGAATTTCTAGAATTTTAATTTTATTATTTTATTTAAATTACCTATCATAACATAAAACCACTTATAAATAGAAATGTGGAAATAGAAAAATAAAACTTTACTTTTGAGTTAATATAATTATATTACATAATAGTATGTGATTAAGACTTTTAATAAATTTTAATATTGAAATACGTGTGTTATAATTTGAATGAATATATTTCTTTTGTGGAGTAACTAAGTCTCACCGCATATTCTAATAAAATGAAAATTAATTTATAAGACAACATCAAATAATATTTTAGTATAAATATGAATGTTAAAATATGAAAGCACTCTTTTAGTATTTTTTTTTTATTATTTTATAGATACATAATATTATTATTATCAGTTTTAAATTATAAAATGTTTAAAACATTTTCTGTAAATTAATAAACATAATCAATATTGTATGAGAAATGAAAATATACATAATTTTATAATATTGTCATTTATTTATTATAAATGAAAGAAAAATATCATTAATGATAGAGGGTATATTGAAAAAAATATTATTAAAGAATTGGAAAAATAAAAATAATAATAATAAATGATAGAGAGTATATTGAAAAAAATTATAATTTAGAATAAATTTAAAAAACTCATTTTTAAAATAAGTTTAACCCATATATATATATATATATATATATATATATATATATATATATATATATATATATATATATATATATATATATATATATATATATATATATATATATATATATATATATATATATATATATATATATATATATATATATATATATATATATATATATATATATATATATATATATATATATATATATATATATATATATATATATATATATATATATATATATATATATATATATATATATATATATATATATATATATAATATTATATTCAATCTTTATGCATGATAACTCATTTGTGCATTATCATCATGGGGTTGATGTATGATCTATTTTTGATTTTTGGTTGAGGTTTTTAAATCTACTTCTCAAGTTACGATTCTTTAATGTCAGTGGTGGAATCTTGACTTTGATCTTTGGTTCTTTTCAAATCTGTAAACTTCTGTAGGGACTAAAAGTATGGATAAAAAAATTTATGAGGATTATTCTTTGAATGAAATATTTTGAGGGAGTAAAAATAAAATTTAGATATTTATGAGGATTACAAACATATTTAACCCTAAAGTCAAAGGTGCTTTAGAAAATCGTATTGATTCTAATTCTCATCTTGGCATCGTATTAAACTTATCACATTATGATTTATACGTATATCCGGTCCTTTTGATAACGGGTTTGGATATACGAGGTTTCAATTCGTAATCGCTTTTGCAAAATCATTGAAAATATTTTTAAAATTGAATTTTAAATTCTGATTTTTAATTGGTGATCTATTCACCCCCTCTCTATATCAGTTGTTCTCGTCTAACAAGTGGTATCACGAGCACCGATTTATCTTGTGCTTCAAATTCGCTTATTATGTCTTTCGAACCTAAAGGGGTGTATAATAAAGTGCAAGTTTTCAATGGCAAAAACTATGGTTATTGGAAGGATTGTATATGTATCCTTTAATTTTATACATGCTTGATTTCTTCGCCTAAATTATATATTATAATTTATTAAGCATGTATATTTTTTTTAATCATTATTAATCTAATTTCAATAAATGGTATCATAGCCGAAATTAAAATTTCCATAAAGAATTATATGTTATTGGATTTTCGATAATGCATAATGCAGTAGTTACATATATTGGCAAGAATTTGGCTTAATAGGATTTCAATATTGTATACTTTGGTTTTAGATTAATAGTATCGTCATAGTGTTGTAACTATTGGTGGTTTTTTTATGTTGTGCATAATTTGAATTATATGGTATGATTCTGAATATTTTTTTTTATGTGAATTCAGTGTTTAAATAATTTTCTTTTGCATTGCTTTACACAAGTGTTGTGAATTGCGTAAACAATGCTTGTATGGATGGTTAATTATATCAGTTTCTTTATATCATTCAATTGTACTATTGTAGAATTATGTTTCCATTCTAGTTGATATCAAAATTATCACCTATTTGCGGTACATTGTCGAAAGAATTTCAATACGTGAAGTTTTGTGATTGTAAATTTTTTTGTAGCATAAACAATACATCAACATTCTATTTTGAGTACAACCGATTTATTATACAGGTATGTACATCATATAAACACAATTATTAAGGAATTAGATAAATATACAATTTTGCCATTACATTTGCAGGTAATGTTTATGCGAGTTTTAAAGATCTTCCCATTTAATTTATTAAATTAAAATTTTATAGTAAAATCATTTAATTTACAATTATTAAACAACACGTTGTAAAATTTTATACTAACTTTGATTTTATTGGAACCCCTGTTATTTAAATTTAATTCAATTAGAATTACAAAAGATGTGGTGTGTAATTTTTCATACTAACTATTATGGTCGCCAAAAGGAAGACACGGTTTGCCCAAAGAATATCATGCATGTTCATATGGTTATTTGACTATGTTTGTTGCTATTTTTAATGGATCCAATTGCCGCTGCTACCACTCAAAATTATGTTGCTCAGATTAACTCTATCCCTATGCTGAGTGGGATGAACTGTAAGTCTTGGAAAGAATCCGTGGAGATCGTTCTTGGATGCATGAATTTGGACTTATTTTTTAGGGAGAAGCGTTTCACCACCACTGCTGAGAACCCAAATGAAACTAAATTATAAAAATGGGATCAACCTAATTGGATGTGCCTTATGATGATCAAAAGATCTATACCTAAAATGATTAGGGGCTCAATTATTGAAAGTGAAAGCGCCAAGAAGTTTCTCGAAACTGTGGAGCAATTATTTGCTAAAAATGATAAGGCTGAGACAAGTAGTACCTTGTCTAAACTCATTTCAGCGGTTTATAAAGGCAAGGGGAACATAAGGGAGTACATAATGAAGATGCCTAATCTTGCATCAAAACTCAAAGCATTAAAGTTAGAAATTCCCGAGGATTTGATTGTGCATTTGGTTTTGATCTCTCTCCCAGCACACTTTGGGCAAATCAAAGTGAGTACAATACTCAAAAGGACAAATGGAATCTCAATGAGCTCATATATCATTGTGTGCAGGAGGAAGAGAGGCTAAAGAGAAAGAATACTGAAAATGCTTACTTGGCTACCAGTTCTCAAAATAAAAGGAAAAGACCTGTGGGAATTTTTTCTCAAAATAAGAAAGCAACAAAACAGCCTAAGGAGACCACTTGCTTTTTTTTTGCAAAAACGTTAAACACGGGAAGAAGGAGTGATCCAAGTATGTTGCATGGCGTGAAAAGAAGGGTAATTTTCCCACTTTTGTTTGTTCTGAAATAAATTTGATTTTTGTACCTAAGGATACTTGGTGGGTAGATTCTGGTGCTACTACTCACATTAGTATGTCTATGCAGGGTTGCTTGTGGAGTCTTCGCCAAGTGATGCCGAAAGATTCATGTATGTAGGCGATGGCAATAAAGTTGCACTAGAGGCTATAGTGACTTTTATATTATTATTATTAAATACCGATTCTCATTTGGATTTGGTTGAGACTTTTGTTGCACCGTCTATTAGACGTGATTTAATTTCTATTTCTATTTGGACAAATCAGGTTATACTTGTTTGTTTGGAAATAATAAATTTAGCCTCTCATATGATTCAAATGTCGTTGGTTATGGTTCTTTGAATGATAGTTTTATATGCTTTATATTGAATGTCATTATAACAAAATAATGCAAATAGAGTCACATGGTACAAAGCAAAAATTAAATGAGAATTATGCCACTTTATCACATAAGTGTTTAGGACACGTCTAAAAAAGAATTTAGAGGCTTATATTGGAAGGTATTATTAGGTCCCTTAACTTGTCGGACTATCAAATCTACATTCAATATATCAAGGGTAAGCAAATAAACAAGAGGAATTTTCATGTTGAAAGAGCTAAGGATGTCTTAGAACTAATTCATATTGATATATGTGGTCCTTTCCTTACAGGTTCTTGGAATGGACAACGGTATATTATTACATGCATAGACGATTACTCGAGGTATGGCTACTTGTATTTGATTCATGAGAAATCTCAATCTTTGAACGTGTTCAAGTCATTCAAAGTTGAAGTCGAACTTCAACTTGAAAAGAAAATAATAACCGTACTAATTAATACTATGGTCAGTATGATGGATCAGAGGAACAACGTTCATGGCTCTTTGCGCTTTTCCTCGATGAGTGTGGAATTGTTCTGCAATACACAATGCCGAGAAAACCCAGCATGAATGGAGTTGCAGAACGGTGAAATCAAACTCTTAAGGACATGGTAAGGAGTATGATTAGTCATTATTCTCTTCCAGAGTCATTTTAGGGAGAAGCATTAAAGACTGCATTTTATATCCTTAATAGAGTACCTAGTAAAGTAATAGCTAAGACTCCTTATGATCTATGAACTAGGAAAACGCCCAGCATTAGACACCTGTACATTTGGAAATGTCCAACTAAAGAGAGACCTTATAGGAATCATGAAGGTAAGTTGGATGCAAATGCAGTTAGCTTTTATTTTATTGGATACACTGAACACTCTTACAGGTACAAGTTTTACAATCTCATCATTAGAACAATTTTTTAAATTGGAAATACAACATTCCTTGAAGATGTAGAGTTTGGAGGGGGGAAGCATAAGGAGTGATGCCTTTGATGAAGAAACTTTTTCTCACAATGATCAAGTATTTGTACCTATCTTTGTTCAAGAAATAAATCCTGAAATAAACAATGATGTTATTCTTAACATCCCTCAAGAAAAAGACAATACTGAGTTTCTTTCTCAAGCACCACATATAGTTAAAACTCAACAACCTCAAGAGCCACCATTAAAAATATCCACTAGAGATAGGAAGAATTCAATTTTAGATGATTATGTTGTATTTCTTCAAGAACTTGAGGATGACATTGGTTTGACCGAGGAAGATCCTATCAACTTCAGTCAAGTTATATGAATTCCAAACTCTCTAAAGTAGGTTGATACCATTAAGGATAAGTTGAAGTCAATGGATGACAATGATGTTTGGGATCTCGTTAAATTACCCACGGAAAGAAACTCATTGGTTATAAATGGATATTTAAAACAAAAAGGGATTCAAATGGTAACATTGAGAGATATAAAGTTTGCCTTGTCGCAAAAGGCTTTACTCAAAAGGAATAAATTGATTATAAAGATACTTTATCTATAATTTCTACAAATGACTCTCTTAGGGTCGTGATGGCATTGGTAGCTCACTTTGATTTATAGTTGCATCAGATGGTTGTAAAGATTGTGTTTATAAATGGAAACATTGAAGAGATAATATATATGGTACAACCAGAAAACTTTGGGTTAGCAGACCCAAAGTCCATGGTTTTTAAACTCAAGAAATTCATATATGGCCTTAAACAGGCTTCTCGTCAATGGTAGTGTAAATTTCATCAAGTAATATCCTCATTTGGTTTTAAGGCTAATCTGGTTGATAATTGTGTATACCAAAAGTTCAGTGGGAGTAAATTTGTTTTCTTGGTACTATATGTAGATGATATTCTTTTGGCAAGCAATAATATAGGCTCATTGCACAAAACCAAGGGATTTCTCACAAATAAATTTGAGATGAAAGATCTTGGGGACGCATCATTTGTCTTAAGAATTCAAATACTTAGAGATCGTTCTCGGGGTATTTTAGGATTGTCATAAATGAGCTATATTTATATAGTTTTGGATAGATTCTCCATGAAAGATAGTAAACCAGGAGACACACCTGTTTCTAAAGGAGACAAGTTTTATCTCAAAGTGCCCCACTACATATTTTGAAAAGGAAGAGATGCATAAGGTTCTATATGCTTAAGTTGTGGGAAGTCTTATGTATGCTCAAGTTTGCACCCGCCCCGACTTACCATTCATTGTAGGAGTTCTTGGAAGATATCTAAGCAACCATGGTATGAAACATTGGGTAGCATTAAAGCGTGTAATATGCTACCTAAAGAGAACAAGAGACTTCATGCTCACTTATCAGAAGTTAGATATCTTGGAGATCGTTGGGTATTCTAACTCAGATTTTCCAGGATGCCCGAATAGTAGACGTTCCACATCTGGTTACATCTTTCTCTTGGTTGGAGGATTCGTCTTCTGGAAGTCTTTTAAATAGACTTTAGTGGCTCCCTCCACCATGGCAGTAGAGTTTGTGGCTTGCTTTAAAGCACCAGATCATGCAATTTGGATGTGGAACTTTGTCACAAGCCTACACATCGTTTGGAGCATTGAAAGGACCTTGAAGGTTTACTGTGACAATAGTCCATTTATGCTCTACTCCAACAACAATATGAGTTTTACAAAATCAAAATTTATTGATATCCAGTATCTTGTTGTGAAAGACAAAGTTCAAGAGAATCAACTTTTGATAAAACATATAGGGACATACTTAATGCTAACTGACCCACTAACGAAAGGTTTGACACCTAAGATTCTTCATGGGCATGTTGGTCACACGGGTCTTGGTTTTGAGATTGCCTTAGATTAGTGGGAGTTTTTTCCTTAATTTTCTATATTCTATGTTTTGATACAAACTTCATGTTATGTTTAATTTTCTGTAGAAATAAAAATGTATGAGGTACTATTGTTATAACAATGTTAAGTTTTTTGTTGCAAATATTGTAATTTTAAATTGCACCTAAGGAACTTCAGTTTGATCTCACTAAAAACTCCAGTAGGAACACTTAGAAATATGCATGATTTAGAGATCACATTGCATGAAATTTCCATGTCACTCATCCATATCGATCTATGTCATCAAGTACATTAATGTGGTGGTCGTCGAGGTTCCATCGTGTTAGACGTTAGTGATGACAACCACGATGGTCCCACTATTGATGTATGAGGTGGATCAGACTGTAAAGTTGATATCTAAGGATAAATAGCATTCTGATGTGCGCCTAAAGAGTTATGATATAATTATTAAGATATATTTCCCAGGTGAAAAATCATTGGAATATATATATATATATATATATATATATATATATTACCAAATAAAGTGTCTTTAATAATTAAGTGAACAAATAATGTTAAAATACTAGTTAGATTTCATTTAGAAATTATTTAATTAACTAATTAATTAAATAATTGGGTATGGGCTCAAATATAGGTGGATATCAGGATGGTCTATTTGGGAATAATTGGAACCATAATTGGTCATTACACTATATATAGGATATGGTCCCTAATATAATGTACATAAGCAAGTTATTTATTCTCTCCATCTAAATAGAATTCAAGGCATAAGGAGTACCGGTTGAGGAAGAACCACATAAGCTATCAACTTATTTGTTTTAGGATTACCATCAAAGGGGTTTTTTCTCAATGAATCCAGGTATTCCAAAATTATTTTATCGACCCTTTAATTTTATACATGCTTGATTTCTACGTCTAAATTATATATTATAATTTCTTGAGCATGTATATTTTGATTAATCATTACTAATCTAATTCCAACACATAGAACCCAAACAAAGATGAAAGCATGGAAAATTCATATACGAAGGAAATGGTTGTGTAATGGAAAAGAAACGTAAGATAAAACAATACAACATGTAAACAAAAGGAAAAATAACAATAAAATCTACAAAATACTTATATTTTCCCCCCACTATCATCAACAACACTCATCTGAGTATTACTCTGATAAGAGCGAGGAATTGTCCCAATATCAACAAGTGTTCAGGGAGGAAATCTACTCTAGTAGTCAGAAGATGAAACATCGTGTTATTTAATTGAGTGCTTTTAAGGATAACCTAAATAATATCATTAAAATCGGGTGATGGAGGTATCTCGTGATCAAATTATTCAATATTTGCTTGATCGGGTTGTTGAGGAGCTAGAAAATCTTGGGAAATATGAGCATTTGTAGCATTTAGAATGTAAACTTATCCTTCACCCATTTCTAAAACCTTCACGGATTTAGATTGGTCAAGTCAATCTTTTATTTTCTTGTGTCACACTTCCCTTTTAGACTTACTACAACATGCATCAAAATATGTGATTTTATCTCCATAAGGAATCAAGAATCAAACCTTAGACAATCTAACATGTGTCGAATTATGCCATCAGTAAAATTAGTTTAAATATTGTATAACATAAGCTACACAATGACCATACTTAGTTTAAATAACTAAGCATGGTTTGATTTCCTTGGAATTAGAATATTGGTGACTAAATATATAATAAGATGACATGTCATGGTCATGTACCCAAATGTGAGAAACATTTTATGATCGGCACCAGAATCAAGCAAAAGAGATTAAGTATCAACATGAAGGTTAAATTCTTTCTTAAAATTATCATGACATTCTAAAGAGAATAAGGTGCACGCAGTAGGCAGACCAAGAGTACCCCCAAATTAATCATGAGAAAGAGAGATAAGTTTACATGTCTCTAATAAAATAATCTCATCTTTGTATCTCAGGTAGCAATAGAACATTTTTTGCACCAACTTTGGATAAATGAGCTCAGACTTACTACATAGAAAGTTCTTTAAAACGCCTTGATCATAGACATTGAGGAGGAAACGGTCATGGAAGTAATGATCGGTTTTTTTTTTGTTTAGTGGAAGTGGAAAAGTAAAGCAGTTATTACACAAGAAAAACTCTACTAAGAATTTACTCTCTTAGTACTAAAGTTATATTTTAAGTGTATGAGAAAATTACGAGTGTTGCGGTGGAAATAGGATATCAAACTATTAATTAGTTTGAATCACAATTCTTGATTCACAACCGCTCTTTGATTTATCCGAAGGAAAAGGTCAAAAGAGGGAAAACCTATTTTTGCATCGTAAACACAATGCGGGGAGAGACCTAGGTAAGGGGTTGGTTAAGTTTAGGGAAGGTACTAGCACCCTAAACTTCTGTAGTACTCTACAGGAACCTTTTGTTTATTTTTGCTATTTTTGCTTTATTATTTGCTTTAAGTATATATAATGAGCTAAGGGATAGAGTGACCTAAAGATCTAAGCGTTAGTCCTAAGTTTACTCGGCAAGATTTGCATCTTATGCCTACATATTCTGACGGGAATGGAATCAGAGTAATTGTAGTTCCCCTCGAGAGGGAGGTTAGAAACGTCTTGATTGTGGTCAAGGTTTCAAGGGGGATAAACGCATCTTAAGGACACGCTTACGTGGAGTTTTGAAACTCCTATTTCTACGTTGAATTGTTGATTGAAAATTAGGGTTAAATGAGGGTATTCCACGGCGGGAGACCCTAAAACAGAGTACGGCGACTCTTTGACCTAACGCTAGGGTAAAGGGCATTTTCGTCCACGGCGGGACGCCTAGGCTAATAGGGTTTTGAAACGGTCAAGGGTTAGGACTATTGACTCGGCGGTCAAACGGTTAGACCTAATTCCTTCGGAAGGTGCTTAAACGGTAAAAATCATGCAAACAGCCAAAATATATCATAACGGAAGAATTAAAGTACAGAGATAAAGAAAGAATTAAAGAAAGCATCGCGCGTAAATTACAAGTCCAAAAAATGCGGAAAATAAAACTGCGATCATGGCCTCGCATAAATTACATCCATGCCAAAAACGAACAAATGAAATAATAATAAACTAAAACAAACAGACTAATGGGGGGTTAGATGAAACTAAAATGGCTAAGTCAAGAACTTTTATTTTTCGAATTTTTGTCGACAAGAGGAGGATTAGTCTTATGCTTTAATGGGGAACCTATTCTAACTGCTTACAAAAAATGTTTTAAATTCAATAAAGAAATTGGTTTTTTATTTTAATGAAAGAATGTTTTAATTTTATTGTTTTTAATTTTATTTGAGAAAAAAATGTTTTACTTATTTGAAAAAATGTTTTCCTTATTTGAAAAATGTTTTCTTTAAAAGTGAATATTAACGGAACTTTAAGTTATCAAAAAAAAATTGATTTTGATTATAAATTATCAAAAAGTTCACCACTAGACCATAAGGGACGTTTTTAATTAACCACCACACAAAATATTTTGATTTTTGATTATCTTGACAAAATATATCCTAATTGTGATTTATTAAACAAATTAAAGAAACTCCACAAAAATGATTAAAAATAATAGTAATAATAAAAAAATAAATAAACAGACCAATAAAAGGTCGGGAGGCCCATTTGGTGAAGGAAACCTAGGGTTTCATTTCTCTTCTCCTTTCCTCCGCGGCCGGTCTCCATGGCTGTCTTCGCGAAGCTTTTCGAAGCTTTCTTCGTCCCTTTAGCTTGCATGCATTCGTCTTCCTTCTCTCTCTCTGTTTGCATGTTTCTAAAAAATGAGAAAAAAACCATAAACTTAGCCACGAGCCTCTTATCGAGATTTGAAGATGATTTTTCCGTCTAAATGTGAGGAACAAATCGTTAATGGTCCTCGGTGTGGTGGTTTACGTTGTTCGAACGGTGATTGACGATGATGGTGAGACGAAGGGTTTCGTCCTTCTGAGTCTGGAGTCGCGGCCTTGGTGAGGGACTCGGTGGTGTTCCTCGAGCTCCTTGCTTCCGTCGATCGCGCCGCCTACGTATGTTCTTCGTCGGCCGCCGTTTGAGTATTCTGGTTCACTTCGGTTCCCTTCTTCTTCTTTCTCTGGGATAATGATGATGAACTCCTTTAGGGTTTATTTGAACCCCCTCGTCGCTCTGCCGCTGTGTCGATGGTGCCGCCGCTTTTTTTGATCCCCTCGGGTTTGATTTATCTGATGCGTATTTATATCCCCTTCTGATTGATTTTGGGCTTTTTTACAGTGCAGGTTTGAGTACGATTTTGTAGCAAGAATTTGTGGCTAATCTGACTCGATTATTGTAGCTTGATTCGTTTGATGAAAGTCACACACTAATTTTCTAGTGATTCATGGTTGGATTTGCGAGCTTGTCGTTGGTTTGTTGTGTTGTTTTCCAAAAATGATGTTGCTGGAGGTTTTTCTGGATACTTGGTCATTGATCTTGACCTTCATTGGATTTGTTTGTTTGTGTTCTTCACGGTTGACTGTTTGACGTGATTTACTAGCTTGTGGCCCCTTGCTCGTTGAACCGGTTTGCGGGACTGAACTGGTTTTGAACTGGTTTTCTTGAACTGTTGGAACTTGAACTGGTTTGAACTGAACTGGTTTGAACTAATTTTCTTGAACTGTTTTGCTTGAACTGGTTTCTGAATCAGTTTCTGAATTAGTTTTGTTTGAACTATTTCTGCGTGTTGGATATTGTTGGATTTTGCCGGAATTGATTTATTCGGAGGATTGGAGTTAAGTTCCCAATGGGGCAAACCGTCCTCTTGCGAAAATCTCTTTTCTCAAACAACTTTTCAAATAATCTCTTTTGGCCCACAGCTTATTTTGAAACCACTTTTCCTCTTCATCTTTCGGTGCCTTTAATAAGAACAGAAACCTGCCGGATAGGCTATTGGCCGAGAATCGAACCCGATGATGATACCACTCTGAGGGCATCGAAACTAACTGATTAAAATTATCTGTTTTGTTGATTTTGCAGATTCGAAGATATAATCGGAAGCTCGGAATTGAAACGAAGAAAAAAATTGGACGGCTTAGAAAATTAAGAAATTTGTGTAGTTTATTATTTTTGTAATATATATATATATATATATATATATATATATATATATATATATATATATATATATATATATATATATATATATATATATATATATATATATATATATATATATATATATATATATATATATATATATATATATATATATATATATATATATATATATATATATATATATATATATATTGTAACCAAAATAACTTTGATGAAAGGAAACATTATTATTGTTATTTATTTTTCTGCTATGAAAACAAAATAACATTATACAAAAATGAAATAAAATCTTTATTTTCTCTTGATATTTAAAATGAATAAGTTGAAAAATAAGTATTGAAATAAAATTATTTTGTGATTTTATTCTCGATATATATAAAAAATAGGAAATAAAAACACAAATGTTATATGGATTAAAAGCAATACTTTAAAAAAGAAATAAAATTGATTTATAAATGAGATGAAAATGAGAATTAAAAAATGAAATCACTATGATTTAAAAATGAAATGAAACTAAGATGAACTAAAACTGTTTTTATTATTGCCAACAAAATTCTAATTTTTTTATTAATTCAAAATTAATCCAAATTATCCGAGTAATCTCATCTCCGACATAGCTTCCGATTAAACCTTTCGGCAAGTCAACAGGAGCAACCTTATCCGAATAAATTCAAACCGTCTGATTAAGCTCACATGACCATACTCTGTCTAACTTTGGTCTATAACCTTGAATCAACTTAATTTCGAACAGCTCCAAATCCTTATTTATCAAAACATTCCCACTACACTTCGGCCTCAAATCACATCAACAATCTAACGGCTCAGACTTCTCGATTACAGCTCAAAGCTCACAAACTGAAGGTCGGCTGCAAACAAGTGACCATTTTACCCTTCACTGCCTAAACGGCGTACAATGGGATTTTTCCTGCAGATCCACAACTACACAAACTTATTAGCGACTGATTAAATGCGATGCAAACATGCAATGAAATGTGAAATCATTCGACTAAATCTTAGAGGAAAATTTGGGGTATTACAGTTGGCCCTATTTAAATAACTTCACCGGATGATTTGAGCAACGTAGGCTCGAGAAATCGTGGTGAAAGGGATTTAAATATAGATAATCGAAAATTTTGCCCTTAGATGCAGTGATATGCAATGCTATGGACAAAACGAGACAAGAGATAATGCTGACAATGCCATGAATATAGTATGATGGAATGATAAATGCAATGATGCAGATGATGCAACGACACAAGGGACAGACACGATGAACGAACCACACTGAGGAATATGACGCACTGGGGAAACAACGCGACACGGGGAATTCTAAAGATGATGGTCAACTGGTGCGAGCATGACCAATTGTCACTTTTAGAAAGGGAATGGTAAGAGCGGGATCCTCAATGGAGATGGCACCGATGAGACGGCCTCCACTGGGGAATATTTAAGAGTAATTATTCAACAGGTTCAGGCGTGATCGGCTGATGCTCTAGGGTAAAAGTAAAACTGGATCTGCACGACTGTAGGATCGATTAACAAGATGATGGAGCATTGAGCAAAGAATAACATCCGAGCTTCTAGAAACTCTCCCTCGTGACAGGATCAAACGAAATTTTCAGGAATCCGTAGAAAATATACAGGATAAAAACCGGCTGTATGCCAAAATAAATGGTCTTAAATGGGACACGCCCTGATAAGCTTTCTCGAGAGAGAACGACCACTTATCGTCGGAAGGGACTTATATGCCAAACTGGATAAGCTCTCAAATAAAGAGACTGCTTCTTATCGGTGGATAATAAACTAATTAATTGGTGAGCTCCGCTGGAGGGAATTGTCGCTCATCTGATAAATAAACCTCTTCATATCTAAGGTCGGCGCCCGGAATACGATTCGGATTCTTCTTTTACTAAAGGATAAAACGAACTTCTTCATACCTCAAGGTCGGTGCCCTGAACATGATTTAGCTCCTTCTTTTACTAAAGGATAAAATGAACTTCCTCATACTTCAAGAGTCACACTCTCCTGAATATGATTCAGCTCCTTCTTTTACTAAAGGATAAAATGAACTTCTTCATATCTCAAGGTCGGCGCCCTGAATACAATTCAGCTCCTTCTTTTACTAAAGGATAAAATGGTCCACGGCAGGAAGCCTAAGCATGAGTACGGCGACTCAACGTTTTAAAGTTTAGGAAAAGATATGTCCACGGAGGGACGCCCAAGCATGAGTGCGGCGACTCAACTTCTCAAGGTTTAGGACATGATATATCCACGGCGGGACGCCTAAGCATGAGTGTGGTGACTCAATGTCTTATGGTTAAAATTGATACATCCACGGCGGGACGTTTAAGAATGAGTGCAGTGACTCAACCTCTTAAGGTTTAAATGATATGTCCACGGCGGGACACCCAAGAATGAGTGCTGCGACTCAACGTCTTAAGGTTTGATGTAGGTGATAAGCTCCTCGGATGGGAACGATCGCTTGTCTGCAAAGGACTGTAAATGCTTTCCTTGAAAGATAGTGCAAAACAAATGCACGTCCAGGTAGGTTTGGTGACCGACGGGATCAAAGTTCGATCTAGAATTGGGTCAGAAAGAACTACCAAACAAGACTCCATGGAGGAAAGGAGCTCACATGGGAACTATCTTATCCTATCGAGGAAAGATAACTGGAATAACCATCGTCCACAAGGGTTGAACTCTGTGGGGACTAGCTAGAAATAAATAATACTTTATGCTTAAGGCTGACGATCTACTTGGAGAGAGTGGACAACCCAGTTACTCGGCGGTAATGACAAAGGATGACGACGAATAGCAAGCATGAAAATGCTAATGCGTATGCCAAAATGTATACTAGTGTGTATGTTAATGTGTATGAAAATGTCATGCAATGAGTATGCAATGCTTAGGCTCATGCATATGCTGACAAAACATATGAGAGAGGAGACATGAGATGAAATAAACATCTCGACAGGAATACCCTGCGACCTTTGCAACAGTACATCTATCAAGGGATAGGAAAAGTTGATGGTAGAACCGAATCTTGCTTCAAAGTTATAACTTCCCTGGGGAGAAAATCTCATGACTTCCACATGGGGATACGATACGACTTCACCTGGAGAGTATGATGTCCTGACTTCAACTGGGGATCCATGACCTCCGCATGGGGATAAGATGTCATGACTTCACATGAGGGATTGATATCATGAACCATAATCAGCCGAAGAACTCTTAGGATCAGAGATTTCCGGGGATAAAATAAATATCCGCTTCGTGGGGAAGATGTGGAATTAGGCAACTTTATGGAGATAGCATAGCCTTCCTGGGAATAACACCTCGGCTTCCTGTGGAGAAGGTACATCCAACTGGGGATAAAAGGTATCAAAACTTCCTTGAGGAGAGTTCGTCAAACTTATTGGGGAGAAATCAAATGGACATTCTTGTGGAAAGCATCTTGACTTCTTGGGGAGAATATGGCAATCTCTTGGGGAATATTCCTGAGGGAGGTAATGCAATTTCACTGAGGAACAAATAATTCCACTAAGAATGGGTCTTCCAGAACATATATCACGTGGAGGATACCGGGATATCTCTACAGTCCTGAGAGTCACTAGGGATTTATCGGATGGATCCCAAGAGTGTGGACAGCTTAAAGTCTTGCTGGGGACTATCACTGGGAATATGCTGGTAAGATCTCTGTAGTCTTGGAGATCACCGGCTCGGCCCAAAGTGTTGCCAGCTTATAGTCTCGCTGGGGACTGTGTCGGCTTAAAGTCTCTTTGGGGTCTGCGTCAGCTTAAAGTCTCTCTGGGGACTGTGTCAGTTTAAAGTCTCTCTGGATACTGTGTCGAGGTAGATTCTGTAACAATGATATTTACTGGGGAATGAAGACCACCGGGAGTAAAATCCATTGGGTGCATGAAGAATGTCGTGAAACGAAGCTAATTTGATCTCCATGGACTTTGTAGTAGTCGTCATTTTGAAAAATATCATGCCCCAGAATACCTGCTTTGTGGGAAAGTCATCTCGAGAGGATTTTACAGAGAAACGGGGAGCCCAGATGCCCCATTGTTTTCAAACTCTTGGAGAGATTTGTCAGATCTCGACGTAACTGGCACGGATCAACCGTGTTACGAAGGAGTCTACAAGAATAGCTCTTAATAAAGTCAGGCTTACATCAAATTTAGGAAACCACCTGCCCCTGTTTAGTAGGATCTTCGAGTCCCATAGACGATGTCTATATGTATATTTCTTAGATGTTAGACAAAATCAACACGCGTGACATGCTATCTTGAAACTATCAATGCAACATATATTTGTCTTGAAAATCTTTGTTTTTATTTTGAAAAAGGATATCACAATAACTCGTGACCGAAATCACATAGTCAGGATATGAATTTAATTGGTAATGCCAACGGTAAATTGAGCATATCTCATAGGAGTCAGGAAACATTATCTCGTCGAGTATGCTTTCAAAAGAAATCCTACTTTAATTAGGTATTTTAAGGGTTGTATCGTGGTTTGGTTCCCCGTTTAATAAACAAAGGATAAAGGCTCAAAGTTATTTGTACCCACCCCTCTTCGTGATGTTCTCCAATCCTATTCAGTTAATGGGATACGAGCACTCATATCTCAATTGGATTTGATATGGTCGAAAACTCATCAAGGCTTTGGACAATGGAAGTCATTCACTTATTTCCTTTTGTGTTTGATCAACACGACTTTGCTCTTTTATTGGGGATTTTTCATGGTAATCCATTATTTATTATATTTATGCTTTCATTCCCTAACTTTTTCCTGGGCGACGTCTTTTGGATTTGACTTTGGCGTCCAGCGGGATGCCCCAGTTTTACCTAAGTCTCCTTCATAGGTTTTGACTTAGCGGGCTATGTTTTTTTTGCTTTTGTTGAATAAGTCGTGTGACTCTTTTGAAAGGCTAGTGACTGCCCCACTCTTTTAGTAGTAGAGGGATAATCACCGACTTCTAACTTCCTAAGACGTTAAGTATATAAATAGATCCTCGCAGGTTCGCTCCTCCTTTTTGAGAGTCTGAGCGCTCGATCAATTTAAATGAATAACTACCCTGCCCTAGGTTAAAGTAAGGGTTTTAACTTGGAAAAGAAGAAAACTCCTACTTCATGGATCAAAGGGGGTAAAGAGGGATTATTGTCCTTATATCTCCATTGTTTAGGATTTGAAACAATGCCTTACATCATCAGCAGGTTTCAATTGGAAGCATACGACAAGAGATTTGATGTTTTTGGTTCATCCTCCTCCTCCCAATTCTCTATCAGAACAAGAGATTGGGTAAAGTTAGCATTATAAGTTTATGAAAAAAATATTCTTATGAGTGTCGTACCTCGAAAAATACGATCCTCGCGATGGCCGCGGAAAATACTGTTCGAAACAGAGTCGCCACCGAACTTTATTCATTCCAAGGATGGAATAGGAAAATATCGATAAAACCTTAAAGGAGATAAGAACATGGTCGTCGCAACCAATATTCTAGGTTCGGGAGTCGGTTACGCAGAGGGAAGGTATTAGCACCCTCTACGTCCGTTGTACTCAACGGGAACCTCTTGATCGATCCGAGAGTAAAGTTAACCACGCTTATTTGTTTTCTTCTAAGGTTTCTCCTATGGGGGGAATGGATGGTTATAGGATAGGGTGCTCGCCAAGGATTGGGGCCCTTGTGCCTACGTATCTTCACTTGTAAGAAGTGGAAAATCAGAGCATTCGTAGTTCGTAGGACTAGGGGAAAGAGAGGGGATTGTGCTCGCCAAGATCATCGCAATCTTGTGCCTACGTATCTTACATTCGAAAGAGAATGAAGAATCAAAGCAGCCGTAGTTCGGCTAACTACGGTAAGGAGGTTTGGTATGGGAACGAACGAGTGTTTATGTCGCATTCTAACTGCTAAACGTTGGCTTGTCTGCTCGCTAAGGGAGGCTGAAGCACGAGTTTGTTATGCGCGGAAGAAGGGAATAAACAATGTTCTTTGGGAAAGTTGTTTGAGTTATGGATCGCGCGAGGGCGAGGAATAGAGTTTGATTAGGTAATCTGATGGAGAATGACGACTATTTGATAAACGAGCCGTCAGCCTCGCAATCAATTAATCGGGGCATTATTGGAATGCTAGGTTCCAACGACACCTTTTTCATTCGAAAGATTCTACGAAATATGTGTTTGAGAAAGTTTCAATCGCACGGGGGCGAGAGAAGAGAGTAGGGTTGAATATTTTAAGGGAGAATGACGACTACTCGGTAAACGGGACGTCAGTCTCGCAATCGATTAATCGGGATGTCATTGGAATGCTAGATCCCAATGATACCTTTTTCACTCAATTAATTGTGAAAGTGTATTTGAATGGACAATAACAATATTGGTCCAAGTAGTTAGGGCACGTGTTTTATAAACGAAAGGTTGAGCGAACCACAACCTAAAGCGTATGCCCTAAGAGTGGTTACTCAAGAATTCAAGGAGTGCGAGACTCCAAGAACTCAGTTCTTTCGCAATTTAATTAAGAAAATGGTTTGAATTTGACGTATGGTTTAGAGACATACTAGGGTTTAGACTCGACCGCGCGAAGGTGAGGAACGAGATTAGACGGGTTAAAAAACTTTGGGAGGAATGACGACTACTCGATAAACGAGGCGTCAGTCTCGTAACCAACTAGCCGGGATACTATTGGAATGCTGGATCCCAATGATACCTTTTTCATTCGAAACGTGTTTGATGGATATTTTAGACGCGAAAGAGTTTGAATTGAAGGAGATTTAGATTCAATCACACGAGGGTGAGAAATGAGGTTATGCGGATTGAAAAATTAGGAGGAATGACGACTATTCGATAAACGAGACGTCGGCCTCGTAATCAATTAGTCAGGATATCGTTGGAATGCTAGATCCCAACGACAATCTTTTTCATCCAGTTAATTATAAAACAGTGTTTGTTGGACAGTGAATATTTATCCAAATAATTAGAGGAAGTATTTTAGAGACGAAAATTCGAACGACACACCATTCAAGGCGTACGCCTCAATAGTGATCATACTCGAATTCAAGGAATGTGCGACTCCAAGAACTCGATTCTTTCGTGATTTAATTTAGAAAAATAATTTGAATGGGTTAGCGTACTCGGACTAGGCGCGCTAGGTATTCTAGAAAAATAAGATCGGAAGGGTCACAACTCAAGGTGTACACCTCGAGAGCGGTCGCTTAAAAAAAATTCAAGGAAGGCGAGATCCAAGAATTTAATTGTTTTGAAATTTGATTTTGAAAAATAGTTTAATTTATATATAAAATAAATTAACCAATTGTAAAAAGGTTTTGAGAAAAGCTAATCATGATTAATTGTTTTGAAAGAAGTTTAACATCTTAGAGAAAAGTTTTAAGTATATTTTCCTAAATGTTTAATATTAAACAAAAATCCATTTGATAATAATTTTGAAATTTATATTTATTTAAAAAAAAAGAATAAGTATTTGAAATTTATTATAAAATATTTAATTAATAAAAATTGTTTAAAAATATCCTTTTTTAGAAATTTCAATTAAGTTGAATAAGACCGGAAAGATCACAACTCAAGGTGTGCACCTCGAGAGCGGTTGCTTAAAAATTCAAGGAAGGCGAGATCCAAGAATTTAATTATTTTTGTAAAAATCAAGTAATTAGTTACTTGTTTATTTAATATTATCACTCATTTGATTTTGAATAACTACATTAATAAATAGCTAATAGAAAATAAATGATAGAATATTTGAATTATGAAAAAAGTAATTTTCTTAAAATGATCACCTAGTATTAAAATTTATAATAAGTAAACAAAATAACAATAAAATGAGAGCTTAAGAACAGGGGCACGCGAACCGTTTACGACATAGTCCATAATCCTGAAAAAAGGCTCAAAACGAAAGCGTGAGTCGGATTCGTCGCTTTGCTTGGAAGGAGGTTGTTTGTTACTTGACTTCATCATTGTGCAACTCTAACATTTTGAAACAGAAAGTGTCCCTGCTGAGTTCAACTGCTTGAGGTTTCCGTCAACCTATCGTTGGCACCGCTGATTAAACCAATATTCAGAGTCACTCCAAGTTGTTGTCACTGTTACGGATGTTGTAGTTCTGTTAACGTTGTTGGTGTTGAAACCGTCAATTTAGCGCGATGTTGATGTTGAGCAACGAACCACTGCTGAATCTTGCGCGTCGTCGGTAAACTGTGATGTTGTTGACGTGAACCGAATCGGTTTCAACTTCTGAATCTCGAATCTATAACCTGCATACACCAAAGAAAAAATAGAAAGGAAAACGGCTCCGGTATTTGTGGTGCAGCCAGCAGTCAATTGAAACCATACACACAAAATATGACATGAAGTTGGTATGAAAAAACAAACATTCATAATATCATCCAAAACAGTGTACGTAGAACCATACTTTTAACAAAAAACTTACAGTCAAAACATAGAATACCAAAACCACATAGCCAAGATCGGATCAGAACGTCACGGACGTCGTCATCAGAGCTTGTTGGCTTTGAGATGAGACGTGGCTGGGGAGTATTCTTGACAGCATGCGACCAAAGACATTTGTATAAACCAAGTCATGAAGTTTGCAATAACGTGAAAGCTACCGGTGCCGAACACCATAAAACATTGGCAGCATCGTCGTGCAGTTACTGGTTTTTGTCGCATTACCATAAGCAACCTCGTAGTGGTCTGTCGTCAACAGAACCGAAGCGCGACATCGAAGGCTGTTGTTTGCTGTGGTCTGTTTGAGAATGAAACAATGTTGTTGTTGTTGTGATTCTATTCGATGCATGTGGTTGAATGTACAACTTCAAGATGGATTGGGCAAGCAAAAAGAATACCCCCATTTTCCACAGAATTCCTTATTCTTAAGAAGGCGTTTCTTTAAACATTTTTTTTGCTGACATAATGACTGAAGAAAACTGTAAAGAAGCTTCACACTGCTGGCAGAGATAATAAAATCTTCTTTCTGCTGTCAGATTTGATTCCATGGAAAATATCCTTATTATAAGTTACAAGTGTAGTCTCAAGAGGACCTGACAACCACACGAACTGATCCAAAAGCCCGCATCTATAAATATGTCAAACCTTGGGGGTGTGCAAGCAATACATGCACAATATCTCTCCATTTGTGTTGAAATAAAACCCGGTTATTAGATAGAAAATTGCATGCCACGAGAGTTGAATGCATAATATGCACATGACTAAAAAAACATGGTCTTCCTGTTTATAACCAGCAAGAACGGTTAGCATGAAGAAAACAATTTTCAATCAGCTGTCCTGTCACTTTTACATCATCTAGAAAAATCTACTCAAATTTAGAGTTTACGGGAAGATAAATCACACAAGGAATGCAATAGTCCGAACACCACATGACAAATATCTGAACCAGCTCTCATCTCTGTTGGATGATACTAGCACCGAAACAAGGTTGCCCCTGGAAGCAATCCCACAAGCTTTTTCCAAGTCAAAGCTTCAGCAACAATCCTGTTTTCGGTACGGTAGTTGATAGTTAAATTTTTCGAAATCTTTCAATAACTTGTTAAAATCCTGAGAGGTGACACCATGTAATTGCTCTACTGATGGTCTCAATTTTTAACACCTCTACATCATTGCTTGATGCTTCTTCCTCTGCAGCCTTCATTCTTGAAAAATTAATTGGAAAAAACATTTCTCATCGAGATGTCGAGTAACAGTTGTCGCTTTTTCTTTCACGAAACGATTATCGAAAATGGATTGAGAGCTTGTTGCGGTTTAAGATGCAGCTTTGATCCTCGCTCGATGGTCGCAGCGTGCAGATTTCTCTTCCAACTCAGAACGTGTTTCCCTCAATGCGCTTTTTTTTCCAACCTCAAAACTCACGACCTCCCTTCTGCCTCGCCATAATTTTTCCCATTCCGATCGCTAATTCCAAAAATCACCAGACATGCCCCATGCATTGCTCCTCATCAATTTCAAGTGTCTTGCACACTTCAGTCCTTTTGATTATCCACGCCCTCCACCATGGCCAAATTTGGAACTCCACTCAAAAGTGATTTAACTCGATTGCTTTTGCAAATGGTCAATGAAGTTGCCCACTGAATATCTTGTAGAAGTTGAGGAGATTTTCAATGATTTTCTTGGATGCAGTATCCTCCGAAGCAACAATGACATGTATCATAGAGTTTGGCAAGTCCATGGAAAATGGGTTTAGGTTTTAAGATACCTTGGTTGCTTGTTGGACCTGGAGCATAAATCGTCCCGTAAAGCCACGACAGTGGCAAGCTTCCACAACCATCGTAGAAATCATTGGATTGGGAAATAAGGGATTTCATGGCAGAGAGTAAACAGTTCTTTGTAGAAGGGGAAAAGGTAGGTCAGCTTCGATGGTCGGTTTTGACTTGAAAAAATGAAAACGCAAAATTGTTGATGGAAAGTGTCGCTGCGAAAATTGTCGCCAGTTCGAGCCCTTTTTTGTTGATTGTTGGTGTTGTTGATGCTAGGAGCCAGAGCAGTGAGGGCGGAAAGTGAGTTTTTTGCTAAGAGTTTAAGGTTTTGCTGTTAATTTGAGGGAAGTTTTGGTTTTTAGATTTGCAAGGAGGTTTTGAAGTGAAAATATGGAGACGTTTTGTGCGTGTTTGAACGATATGGTGATAAGGCAATGTTTTTACTGAGTGTGAAGAAAATGTGGGGAGGTTGAAGGAGTGAAGATATATGATGGTGACTGAAAGTGATATGAGATGAAGGAAGCAGCAGATGTATGCAGGCGATGAAACGATGAAGGTGGAGCAACAGACCTTCTTTTCGGTGTGTTGTGGTGAATATCAATGGATGTTATTATGGAGAAGTGGTTAAAAAATGGAGGTGTTTACACGGTTGTTTGAAATGAAAAACTGAAGAGGTTTCGCTTTTTTGTTCCTCTTATATCCCCTCTTCCTCTGTTATTTTCTTTATCTTCAACTTGGAATTCCCCATTTTTCACCAGCTGGATTGGTAAAGGAGGCATCAACAAACAAACACAAAACAATCAAAACAAAATTCTCTACCATTTTCCCTCCTCATCAGAACTCTTAGGATCCTTCGACTTATACATCGCCACAGCCAAGATTAAACTTAGCAACAAACAGAAAAATGAAAACAGTTTTGAGAATGACCACAAACCGAAGTCGCGTAACAGGTTTCTCTCTTTTAGCTTTACGGCAACATCGGGAACAAGTGTGATATCACCAGAAGTAGACAGCACCTCAAACACTCTGTCACCAACCTCAAGCACTGAGACATCAAAAAGTACCACCTCCAAGGTCAAATACCAAAAATAGTTTCAATTGTTTTTTCCTTTCAAAAACCATAAGCCAAGGATTGCAAACAGTTTGGTTCATTGATAATTCTAAGAACTTCAAGACCAGCTATCCTTCCAGCATCCCTTTGTAGCAGTTCTTTGTGAATCATTTGAAGTACGCAGGCACAGTAACCACAGCCTTAGTTACTTTATCATTCAAAAAACTTTGAAGCATCATCAACAAGCTTCCTCAAAAACCCTGAGCGGAAAATTTTCTTCAGCTGCAAAAGATTTTACCAATAGCAGGACAATCAAGTTTAACGTTGTCGTTATCGTCTCTGATAAACTTTGTAAGAAAACCTGCTTTGACTCTTCATCAACTTCAGACACCTTCCTTCCAATAAACCTCTTGACGGAGAAAAAAACGTGTTTCTCGGGATTCCACAAACCGCCTGCCGCTTCGTAATTTTGACCGACCAGCCTATCACCGTTTCTTGGTGTAACGCGACCACAGAAGGGCGTGGTTCGCTGACCTTCAGCGTTAGTAATAATAGTAGGTTTTTCCCACCTTCCATGGCGGCGACGGTGGAATTGGTGGTTCCCAAATCGATACCGACGACTTTCTCGCTGACAACTCTCAAAGTGAAAACCCTTCTTAAAGGTTTTTGCTACTCAATTTAGGGAATGCGGCGCGGGTGAAGGAAGGAGTAGTTTGGAATTGTGAGTTTGAAACTCGATTTTGGCTTGGAAGGTGATGGTGAAAAGCTCCGGCGGCTGTAGGTTGGGATTAGAGTTGAAGATGAACAGTTTAGGGGTTTTGGAGGCTGAAGGAATTAGGGTTTACCCCTCTACCATTGGGTATCCTGTGAACAGTGTAGGGTACCCTATTTATCCAAAGGAAACCAACCCTAAAACCAAATTTGCCAACGTGTCCTCATTCAATTCATTTTTCTATCAATTTTTTGTTTTTTTCCTTTTTAATTAATTAATAATTTTTAACTAAATAATTCTAGCCTTACTTTAATTTTTATCTTAAACACTTTTTAATCTAATTAATTAATAATCTCTTTAAAAAAAAAATAAATAAATAAAAAAACTAATCTAAAATATAATTTAAAAATTCTAAATTTGAAATAAAAAAATCTAATCTAATTAAAAAAACATTATCTTAAGATAAAATATATATAAAAAAACAAATAAAAAAGATTGCCCATGTGGTTGCAAATTTTATTGGGCTAAAAAAAGGTGAAAAGAATTTATTTTTTTGCCGAAAAAATACGTTTACGCCGTAAAAAGCGATACGAATTGAAAAAATAAAGTCGGGGCAAGTGAAAAATTTTCAAAAAGGTAGGACAAAATTTGGGGGTATGACAGATTGCCCCCTATCTAATTGCCTTGAACGTGAGAGAATGAACGACTGCAGAGCGTTCATTTTAAGGTGTAAGTCAATTAGATACAAGAAGATCCCAAAAATTTGTCCGACAAGTAAGTAAAATGCAAAAGAGATAGGATATACCTGAAACGGGATTGACAAGATGCAAAATAGATGAACGAGATAACCTGATATTCCCTGGGGTGGTCGAAGCGGCCCCTCATTTCGTCAAGGTCCTTCGATGATACCAAAGCAGTATAAACAATCCTCCTTGGGTGGTCGAAGCGGCCCCCTCATTCATTAAGGTCCTTCGATGATACCAAAGTGGTATAAAACAATCCTCCTTGGGGTGGTCGAAGCGGCCCCCTCATTCGTTAAGGTCCTTCGATTGGTACCAAAGTGGTATCTCTGATCAAATCTTGAGATTCTTTCGGGGTGGTCGAAGCAGCCTCTTATCCAATAAGATTCTTCGATGATACCAAAAGCAGTATCTCGAAAAACTTGAGATTCTTCGGGTGTGGTCGAAGCAAAACATCTTATCCAATAAGATTCTTCGATGATACCAAAGCAGTATCTCTGATCAAATCTTGAGATTCTTTTGGGTGGTCGAAGCAGCCCCCTTTATATCCCATAAGATTCTTCGATGATACCAAAGCAGTATCTCGAACCAAAAACTTGAGATTCTTCGGGGTGGTCGAAGCAGTACCTTTTTCCAATAAGGCTCTTCGATGATACCAAAGCAGTATCTCAAACCAAAAACTTGAGATTCTTTTGGGTGGTCGAAATCAGTCCCTTATCCCATAA
>CAWUDS030006958.1:0-29390 GCA_963859935.3 Lathyrus sativus
TCCGGAAATCCGTTTGAGGCGTTCTAAAATTCGCCGGAAAGCTAAGAGAGAGAGCTACGACTTTCGCGTTGGAGTCGAAGTCAGATTCGGAGCCCAAAATTCCAGAATTCCGTATGAAGTTACTGCATTAGAATTTTATTTTAGTGTTGGGTCATGTATTGGGCCTGGGTTATGTTTTCGACCCAGTTGGGTTATGACCCGAATTTGCTTTCTTTTTAAAGGAAAAATACTCGTGTTACTGTTCACCTAGTTACATTTTCACGAAAAATACATTCGGAGCTTTGAGAGAACCATGGAGAGCTAATTCCTTAGAGTCATTCTGCTGTAATCGCGTTCCAACGCTTTGAGGTTTTTACTTTATCAATCTAATTCGTTTCTCTTTAAACACTATTCTATGAATTGCTTTTGCTTAATCTGTTAGTTTATAGAATTGTTTTGATTAAATTCGTATGATTGCATCCTTAGCTTTTATTCGTCGTTACGTCGCTTTGTCGTTAATTCGCGTTTATAATTCGTGTTTGCTTAATTCACGAAAACTTAATCCGTTTGCTTAATTTGGAATATAGGATTGTTAATCTAGTTTATGTCTTTTGCGCTTGTTAATTGACATAGGAATCGAATAGAGATCGAAATCGCTTAGGAAATTGGTAAGGTAGAAACCCGTGATAAGCCGGAACCGAAAACAGTAGATTGACTTATTTTGATAATCACTTATTTTAACCGCTTAATTGCATTTTCTTTATTTATCCAATCAGAAACCAAACCAACTCCCCCTCCATTTCGAATTTGGTAGATTAATCACATAAAAGAATCCTTGAGACGATATCCGAGTTGAATTGTCGTTGTATTACGTTTTCATAAAAAACACTCGTTTTGATCCGCGCGCGACAACTGATCAATGAGCTAGGCCCTCCACGACGGAGAGATGGATTGGGCGGACCCCGTGTGATGAGCGGGACAGAGCAATATATATATATATATATATATATATATATATATATATATATATATATATATATATATATATATATATATATATATATATATATATATATATATATATATATATATAATATATATATATATATATATATATATTATATATATATATATATATATATATATATATATATATATATATATATATATATATATATATATATATATATATATATATATATATATATATATATATATATATATATATATATATATATATATATATATATATATATATATATATATATATATATATATATATATATATATATATATATATATATATATATATATATATATATATATATATATATATATATATATATATATATATATATATATATATATATATATATATATATATATATATATATATATATATATATATATATATATATATATATATATATATATATATATATATATATATATATATATATATATATATATATATATATATATATATATATATATAAGAATCCTAATCGGTTGAGTAAGTAAATAAAATAATTAATTATATTTAATAATTAATTATTTAATTGAATATGTGCTTAAATATAAGTGGATGTCAAGATAATCCATTTCGAAATAATAGGATTTCTAAATGATTATCATTCTATATATAGGCTATGATCTCAAATATATCGTCCTATAAGAAGATTATCTCTTTTTATCCCCATTCGAAGAGTTTTCAAGACATTACGAGTACCGGTTGAGAAAAATCCACAAGCCAACAAGTGTCAAACACTTGTCTTTACACTTTTGTATTTTAGAATTATCGTTATCATTGTCTAAAAATCTTTCTCATTATATTTGTTAAGGTATTCCTATAATCATTAATATCAAAATGTCATAGATCCTAAGGTTTGTGTCAATGGGGAGACGCTTAAGCGCTCCCAGCGTGATGAGTGATCAGTGCATATTTATGCACTTTCTCCTATATTTTTACTTAGGTATTTCTTTACTTTATCTTGATTATTTTTATGTTTTATTTTGTTTTTATATTTTATTTTATTTTTGGCTTAATTTGTTTTCCGCACTTATTTTTCAGCTTTAGCAGTCTGCACGGAAACGATCATAATTGGAGTTCCGGAAATCCGTTTGAGGCGTTCTAAAATTCGCCGGAAAGCTAAGAGAGAGAGCTACGACTTTTGCGTTGGAGTCGAAGTCAGATTCGGAGCCCAAACTTCCAGAATTCCGTTTGAAGTTACTGCATTAGAATTTTATTTTAGTGTTGGGTCATGTATTGGGCCTGGGTTATGTTTTCGACCCAGTTGGGTTAGGACCCGAATTTGCTTTCTTTTTAAAGGAAAAATACTCGTGTTACTGTTCACCTAATTACATTTTCACGAAAAATACATTCAGAGCTTTGAGAGAACCATGGAGAGCTAATTCCTTAGAGTCATTATGCTGTAATCGCGTTCCAACGCTTTGAGGTTTTTACTTTATTAATCTAATTCGTTTCTCTTTAAACACTATTCTATGAATTGCTTTTGCTGAATCTGGTAGTTTATAGAATTGTTTTGATTAAATTCGTATGATTGCATCCTTAGCTTTTATTCGTCGTTACGTCGCTTTGTCGTTAATTCACGTTTATAATTCGTGTTTGCTTAATTCATGAAAACTTAATCCGTTTGCTTAATTTGGAATATAGGATTGTTAATCTAGTTTATGTCTTTTGCGCTTGTTAATTGACATAGGAATCGAATAGAGATCGAAATCGCTTAGGAAATTGGTAAGGTAGAAACCCGTGATAAGCCGGAATCGAAAATAGTAGATTGACTTATTTTGATAATCACTTATTTTAACCGCTTAATTGCATTTTCTTTATTTATCCGATCAGAAACCAAACCAACTCCCCCTCCATTTCGAATTTGGTAGATTAATCACATTAAAGAATCCTTGAGACGATATCTGAGTTGAATTGTCGCTGTATTACGTGTTCATAAAAAACACCCGTTTTGATCCGCGCACGACAACTGATCAATGAGCTAGGCCCTCCACGACGGAGAGATGGATTGGGCCGACCCCGTGTGATGAGCGGGACAGAGCAATATATATATATATATATATATATATATATATATATATATATATATATATATATATATATATATATATATATATATATATATATATATATATATATATATATATATATATATATATATATATATATATATATATATATATATATATATATATATATATATATATATATATATATATATATATATATATATATATATATATATATATATATATATATATATATATATATATATATATATATATATATATATATATATATATATATATATATATATATATATATATATATATATATATATATTATATATATATATATATATATATATATATATATATATATATATATATATATTATATATATATATATATATATATATATATATATATATATATATATATATATATATATATATATATATATATATAAGAATCTTAATCGGTTGAGTAAGTAAATAAAATAATTAATTAAATTTAATAATTAATTATTTAATTGAATATGTGCTTAAATATAAGTGGATGTCAAGATAATCCATTTCGAAATAATAGGATTTCTAAATGATTATCATTCTATATATAGGCTATGATCTCAAATATATCGTCCTATAAGAAGATTATCTCTTTTTATCCCCATTCGAAGAGTTTTCAAGACATTACGAGTACCGGTTGAGAAAAATCCACAAGCCAACCAGTGTCAAACACTAGTCTGTACACTTTTGTATTTTAGAATTATCGTTGTCATTGTCTAAAAATCTTTCTCATTATATTCGTTAAGGTATTCCTATAATCATTAATATCAAAATGTCATAGATCCTAAGGTTTGTGTCCATGGGGAGACCCTTAAGCGCTCCCAGCGTGATGAGTGATCAGTGCATATTTATGCACTTTCTCCTATATTTTTACTTAGGCATTTCTTTACTTTATCTTGATTATTTTTATGTTTTTATATTTTATTTTATTTTTGGCTTAATTTGATTTCCGCACTTATTTTTCAGCTTTAGCAGTCTGCACAGAAACGATCATAACTGGAGTTCCGGAAATCCGTTTGAGGCGTTTTAAAATTCGCCGGAAAGCTAAGAGGGAGAGCTACGACTTTCGTGTTGGAGTCGAAGTCAGATTCGGAGCGTAAAATTCCAGAATTCCGTTTGAAGTAACTGCATTAGAATTTTATTTTAGTGTTGGGTCATGTATTGCGCCTGGGTTGTGTTTTCGACCCAGTTGGGTTATGACCCGAATTTGCTTTCTTTTTAAAGGAAAAATACTCGTTTTACTGTTCACCTAGTTACATTTTCACGAAAAATACATTCGGAGCTTTGAGAGAACCATGGAGAGCTAATTCCTTAGAGTCATTCTGCTGTAATCGCGTTCCAACGCTTTGAGGTTTTTGCTTTATCAATCTAATTCGTTTCTCTTTAAACACTATTCTATGAATTGCTTTTGCTTAATCTGTTAGTTTATAGAATTTTTTTGATTAAATTCGTATGATTGCATCCTTAGCTTTTATTCGTTGTTACGTCGCTTTGTCGTTAATTCGCATTTATAATTCGTGTTTGCATAATTCACGAAAACTTAATCCGTTTGCTTAATTTGGAATATAGGATTGTTGATCTAGTTAATGTTTTTTGCGCTTGTTAATTGACATATGAATCGAATAGAGATCGAAATCGCTTAGGAAATTGGTAAGGTAGAAACCCGTGATAAGCCGGAACCGAAAACAGTAGATTGACTTATTTTGATAATCACTTATTTTAACCGCTTAATTGCATTTTCTTTATTTATCCGATCAGAAACCAAACCAACTCCCCCTCCAGTTCGAATTTGGTAGATTAATCACATAAAAGAATCCTTGAGACGATATCCGAGTTGAATTGTCGATGTATTACGTTTTCATCAAAAACACTCGTTTTGATCCGCGAGCGACAACTGATCAATGAGCTAGGCCCTCCACGACGGAGAGATGGATTGGGCCGACCCCGTGTGATGAGCGGGACAGAGCAATATATATATATATATATATATATATATATATATATATATATATATATATATATATATATATATATATATATATATATATATATATATATATATATATATATATATATATATATATATATATATATATATATATATATATATATATATATATATTATATATATATATATATATATATATATATATATATATATATATATATATATATATATATATATATATATATATATATATATAATATATATATATATATATATATATATATATATATATATATATATATATATATATATATATATATATATATATATATATATATATATATATATATATATATATATATATATATATATATATATATATATATATATATATATATATATATATATATATATTATATATATATATATATATATATATATATATATATATATATATATATATATATATATATATATATATATATATATATATATATATATATATTATATATATATATATATATATATATATATATATATATATATATATATATATATATATATATATATATATAATATATATATTTATATATATATATATATATATATATATATTTATATATATATATATATATATATATATATATATATATATATATATATATATATTATAATATATATATATATATATATATATATATATATATATATATATATATATATATATATATATATATATATATATATATATATATATATATATATATATATATATATATATATATATATATATATATATATATATATATATATATATATATATATATATATATATATATATATATATATATATATATATATATATATATATATATAAGAATCTTAATCGGTTGAGTAAGTAAATAAAATAATTAATTATATTTAATAATTAATTATTTAATTGAATATGTGCTTAAATATAAGTGGATGTCAAGATAATCCATTTCGAAATAATGAGAATTCTAAATGATTATCATTCTATATATAGGTTATGATCTCAAATATATCATCCTATAAGAAGATTATCTCTTTTTATCCCCATTCGAAGAGTTTTCAAGACATTTCGAGTACCGGTTGAGAAAAATCCACAAGCCAACCAGTGTCAAACACTTGTATGTACACTTTTGTATTTTAGAATTATCGTTGTCATTGTCTAAAAATCTTTCTCATTATATTCGTTAAGGTATTCCTATAATCATTAATATCAAAATGTCATAGATCCTAAGGTTTGTGTCCATGGGGAGACGCTTAAGCGCTCCCAGCGTGATGAGTGTCGCTACTTGCGAAAATCGGCGTCGGCTTGACAGGAGAGTCGCCACCGTGCGTTATTTATCCCTCAGAGCGGGAAAGGAAACGCTCGAAGTAAACCTCGCAAAGACGGAAAAAAAGGTATGGCCATCGCAACCAAAACCTGGATTCGGGAGTCGGTTACGCAAGGGGAAGGTATTAGCACCCCTCACGTCCGTCGTACTCGACGGGATCCACGCTTGATGTTTATAAGGAAAAGGGTGTATTATCTATCTACGCTAATGGTTGGTCTGAAAAGAAAATAAAAGGACAGGACTCGACAGAACATACGGTGTTCTGGGCCTACGTATTCCCTCGTGCAGTGGGAAAGTCAGAGTCAACGTAGTTCGACTACCTACGTCTAAACGGGGGGGAAGGTTTGCTCGCCAGGGCATCGCGTCCTGTGCCTACGTACTTTCATCTGGTATGAAAGATCAGAGCAAACGTAGTTCGACTAACTACGGGTAAACTGGCGCTCTCACACAGCGGTGAGAAAACAAACTGATTCTAAAGGCTCGGGGACCTACAACTACGATCTGGTCTCAAATGCACTCGGGCAGGAGAAAGGGATAACAATTAGTCGTTAGCGGGAAAGTCTCGATCGCACAGCCGCGAGAGAACAAAGGTTAGTCGTTAGTGTGCTCGCTAGGATATCGCATCCTATGCCTACATATCCTTGTCTGGTACAGGGAATCAGAGCAACTGTAGTTCAGCTAACTACGGATCAAGCTACTCAAAAGCTCCTACTGGAAGGAAAGGGAAAAGACACCCTAAACTATAGCTGGAAAAGGGGAATCTACCTACTGCTATCATGCCTGGCTGACCATCCTAATGTCTATCATAACAGCTCCGCAGCGGAGAAGTCAGAGCTCCTAAGGGATCATGGCAACAGGATTAAACGGCAAAAAAGAATTAACTACAAAGTAAAGAAGTACTGAAAATATGCATGAATGCAACAACTAAATAAACAAGGCACAAAGGCCGCAAGCCACAAAGGCAAGGGAGCTCAGCTCTACCAAATACCAACAAGCAAAGCCACGCAATAACAAACAAGCAGAAGGAGGGCCACCTCAACTTCTCATGCACATAAAGTCTACTTCTAAGATGCACCTATTCAGAACTATCTAGATGAACCCCTAAGTCTAATGCAACATAACATCACACAAGTCAAACAATACAAAGAGAAGGCTAGCTAGCCTGACAAAACCTCTATCCTCAAAACGAGAAACTACTCCTGGGCAAGGCCCCTACCAAACCTGAAACAAGCTCCTAATCTATCTCTTAAACAAAACTCTATACAACACCCTAAGCAAAGATCTAAGAAAAAACTCTAATCAAAACCCTAAGCAAGAGGAATCAATCCCAGCCTCCAAGCTTCAGAACAAGCTTACCAGAGAAAGGGAGCTTAAGCAGACAAGCTCATAGTGCCTTCCTCAGGAAAGTACTAGGAGGTTATTACTCAGGAGTCATATCCTATGCGGCTCGACAACTGTGATCAGTTTACATTCCTCCTCAGGAGAAATTAAACTCACATGAAGGCTCCGGCATCACTGGATATTTAAGAAAGCCTATATGCACTAAGGGAACTAAGTGAACAGGCCCATAGGACCTTCCTCAGGAAAATACTAGGAGGCTGACACTTAGGAATCGTATCCTACGTGGCTCAACAACTGTGATCAGTTTACATTTCTCCTCAGGAGAAATTAAACTCACAAGTTGGCTCCAACATCACTGGATACTTGAGAAATCTTAGATAAGCTAATGGAACTAAGTGAATAGACCCATAGGACCTTCCTCAGGAAAGTACTAGGAGGCTTCCACTTAGGAATCGTATCCCATGTGGCTCAACAACATGTGATCAGTTTACATTCCTCCTCAGGAGAAATTAAACTCACAAGTCGGCTCCGACATCATTGGATACTTACGAAAGAGGTGAGAAGAAAGAATGAAAGTCATTCATAGTGCCTTCCTCAGGAAAGTACCATAAACTCCCTTCAAACTTCAGGATCTCGAACCTCACAAACAGATAACAAGCTCCTAAACTAAGCCTCAATCCAATGCATCCTTGCAAGCTCCAACAGGACCTCAATCAGCTTCCACCTTGAGAAGAACCCACAGGCCACCAAACCAATAGAAACTATCTCTGAAGTTCAACCACAGTTGAACTTCAAAGTCAGAAGTCATCAAGACTTCTCCTATCCTCAAGCTCAGACAAATCATATCAGAACATCCTACAAAAATCTATCAAAAATCTAATGGGAAACCTACATGGCTCTATGACAACATACTAAGAAATCAGAACAAAATGCAATACCAGATGAGAGAACTAAAATCAGCAACACAGACATATCCACAGACCAATTATTTAATAGCAAAACAATACAAAAAATGCAATTAAAATGAAAATGCATGATTAAGCTAATGTTTTTGCACTATAAAATTCTACACTGAATTACGAGTCTACAGAAAAAAGAACGGAATTATTTGACTAAATCTACTATTTTTCATGAATTTTCTAATGATATGTATGCACTAAAGATATTAAAAGAAATCAATTAAATGGAAAATATACCAAAAATAGTAAAAAATAAAATGGCATAAAATTTTCTAGACATTATGATAGAGTGGTAGAAAAAAAGAAGAATTAAGAAAAATCAATTATTTACATTTTATTATGAATTTTATAATATGCAAAGAAAATAAAAGAAATAGAAAAAACAAAATTGAAATAAAATTGGAGGGGGGTGCTGGAAGCAATGTTTCTTAGTTATTATTGCAAGTTGGGCCAGGGATGGGGGGTGCTAACAGCAAGTGGGCGCAGGGCCCAGTGAGTCAGAAAATCACTTAATGAAAATAAAAACGCAGGGGGGTGTAAACTAGCAGGTTCTGCAGTGAATTCTCATTATGGGCTTAAACGCCAGGGGTGTGGATAGTAACTGGGCATAAGGCCCAAATCAATCATTCTGTTCCTCACACGAAAGGGGGGGAAACGAGTAACCTGGGGGTTGCTTCAGAAAAATGAGTTTGGGTTTGGCCCAAACACTAACCCTAATCCAATGAAACCCTAACCAAAAACCCTAATCCCCTTCAATCTCTCTGGTCACTGTTCATCCTTCTAACCCCAAACCCTAGCCGTTTCGTCCGTCTCCCCCAACTCACTCTTTCTGCAACCTCTCTTTCTCCCTCCTCAAGAACTCTCAACACTCAAACGAATCACTCAAGCAAACACAACAATCTAAGCCTAACAATCCTAAATCCGCCTGAAACACCTCATCAAGATCAAACCAGATTTCAGCATCATACATTCAAACGATTCAATCAATTCGCAAAACTCTAACCGTTCTATAAGTCAGTGAAGACAACGCAATCTGAAAGAATATGCAACGAATTCCAGGAAGCATACCTGGAGATGAATCTGGAGCGAACTGGAGATTCTGGAGAGCGAAACTCCTTCAACGACGATCCAAGCTGTTAGCCGGTAGATGAACGCGTATGAAGAAGAGAAAGGGCCTGGAATGTTCTTGAGGAAGATCTTCAGAAGATCTCAGAGTATCTTGATGAGGGAGGATGAATCACGAGGATCTTCTGGGAAGATCGTTGGTGTTCGTTGGTTGATGGAGGTCCCTGGAAATTCCAGATGATGCATGAACGTTTGGTGATGTTCTGGAAACCTTGAAGAACGATGAAGATCGTTGAACGTGTTCTGGAAAATTTCTGGCAAAACGATGAAGGTCTGAGCGATTTCTGGAGAAGTTATTCTTGAGATGCGACGAGGATGGATGAGTTCTGGGAAATTATTTGAGGTTTCCGGCGAGTATGATCTTTCCGGCGAGGTACCGATGAAGGTGGAAGGAGGAAGGAGATGAAGAAAGGAACGCTTCTGGGAATTCTGGGTGAAAAACGATCTCCGGCGAGCCGTTGCGGTGGCCGGAAGACGTTGGGGGTCACCGGCGGTGGGAGGTTATGGCGGATGCATGGCCGCCGGTGGGTTTTCTGGCGAAGCTCCGGTGAATGTTAGACGGTGACAAGTGGCGGAGGGGAGATCAGTCTGAGCAACGCGTGGCACGCATGCACAGAGAGAGAGAGAGAGAGTGGGGGCCAGCTGGGGGACGCGTGGCGTGAGCTGGGGAGCTTCTGAGTTGTGTGGCGGGTCCTCCTGAGAGCAACGCGTGGGCCAGCCTCTGAGTGAACACGTGGCGAGGGGCATTTAAATGCTGAGAACATCTGGCGCCTTCTAGAACTCTCTGGAAAATGCTGGAAAAACTTGGACAAACTCTGGGTTGAATTGGGCTCATTCTGAACTGAATTTGGGTATAGTCCCAAAACGAAAAATGGCCAAAAAACCTGTAATAAACTGGAAAAAACAATTAAACCTAATTATCTAATTAACATCAATTGATACCTAATTAACTAACTAATCCGAAAAATCAACTATCTTAATCCTAATTAAATCTAAAAAAAAATCAATTAAACTCTAAAAAGTGATTAAAAGTCTAATTAATTCTATATTATCCTAATTAAATCTAAAAAATGATTAAGATCTAATTGACTCTAAACCTCTACTAATTCTCTATTAAAATTCTAATATTATTTAAAACTAGTAAATCTATTTAAAACTAATAAGAAAAAAAATCTATAATATTTCCTATATTATCTAAAACAATTAAAACTATATTTAAAATCTAATATATTCTAAAAATGATTAAAAAAACTATTAAACCTATTTTAAAATCTATATAAAATTCTAAACTATTAACATCTATTATTAATAAAAGAAAAAACTATATTCCCCTTTTTCTTTATTATTCTAAAAACAATTAAAACTATTTAAAATCTTATTTATTCTAAAAATCTATTTAAAAATTCTATAAAATTCTAAAAAGAGATTTAAGCTATTAAAAAAAATACAAAAACCCTATTTAAATTCCAGAAAAATCTATAAAGCCTATTGAAAATCCACAAAAGTCTATAAAACCCTAAAAATGCAGACAAATGCAAATGACCCCCATAAAAGAGCGCACGAGACCAGATTGAATCGAACAGAGAGCCCCGGGCATCAGAATATCCCCAAAATCACTATGCAAGCTAAAAATCACCGAGGAGCACACAATTTCCCGAAAATAAAACCCTGGTGATCTGGACTGGATCTGCCATATCTGATAGACGAAAATCAAGCTGTAACCCTGATATCCTCCGTTTGTGCACAAATATCCTGCGTCTGATTTGCGAATATGAATTTAAAACCACGAGTCAGACAGGAGAATCGGTTGGTCAAATTTTAGGGTGCAACAACTGCCCCTATTCAAGCGACTTGGACCTGAAGGGTTTGAAGAGCGCTCAGCCTTCAAACATTTCAGACGGTTGAATACAAATAAAACCCGAAAATTTGCCAATCGTGAGCATATACTGCTTGGGGAATAAAATCCAGAAAACCGAGTCCGGTCATTACGGCGCCAAACTGATCAATCATCGGATAAAGCACTCCTGATTTGAATACCCATTACTTGTGATACCCCATGTAACAAACCCTGAGGGTTGCAACAAAACACCTGATCCTTTCACATTGCCTACTGATAGACAGGAAGAGAAATATACTCACATCGTCCAACGATGGACGGGAAGACACCATAATCTCCAAATCCACATCGTCTACTGACGGACGGGAAGAAATAATCTCTATACTCACGTCGTCTAAGGATAGACGGAATCATCCTGATTGATGAACAAATCAATTCTCATCGTCTAAGGATAGACGGGAACAAAGCCCGATCGCATACTCACATCGTCTAAAGATAGACGGGAAGAAATAATCTCCGTACTTGCATCGTCTAAGGGTAGACGGAATCATCCTGATCGATGAACAAATCAATATTCACATCGTCTAAGGGTAGACGGCAAGACACCATAATCTCCAAATTCACATCGTCTAAGGGTAGACGGGTTCATCCTGATTGATGAAACAAAACAATTTACATCGTCTAAGGATAGACGGGATCATCCTGATTGATGAACAAATCAATATTCACATCGTCTAAGGGTAGACGGGATCATCCTGATTGATGAACAAATCAATATTCACATCGTCTAAGGGTAGACGGGAAGAAATAATCTCCATACTCACATCGTCTAAAGATAGACGGAAAGACACCATTACGCAATTCAACACCATCCCTTGAACTTCAGAATCCTTCTGTCTACGGGAATTGATGGAAAGAAAAAATGTCCTTGAAGGGGCCACATCGTCAGTATGGACCGACGGGAAGAAAACCACCTTTAAAGAACCATGTCGTCAATAAGAATCGACAATCACGAAAACTGAACATTCTTCGAAGAGCCTCGACATCAATAAGGATCGACGATCAGAAAAGTCCCTCTTGAAACGTCATCTCATCCAATAACCAGAAAGAAAACCACTATCCGAAATATCGTTTTGAAGCCCCTCAACAACCAAAGATAGCCGGAGAAGACTTGCTGGGGAAACACCTTATCATACGTATGATCTGGCAATAAGAAACCCGCTGAACAGTAACTCGAAACTTCACATCGTCTACTGATAGACGGAAAGAAAAGCTACTTACTAGAGAAGCTCTGTCTTGAACTCCATTGAAGATTGCCCGAAACTTCACATCGTCTACTGATAGACGGGAAGAAAACCACGTTCGTACTCCAGACGTCTAAGGATAGACGGAGAAATCCACTTATCGAGGGAACACATCGTCAATATGAATTGACGGGAAGAAAAGTCTGTCGATATCAGATGACTGCTTGATCAAAGCATAATTGTTGTCTGATCTGAGATACAAATAATCCGCTGAATCGTCTGAATACTGTTGCTGGATAAATGCCCCTGAACTGATCACAGAGTAATTCACGCGCCATATGAGGATGATAGAAAACCTGACTTATGCTTCGTATGCATATGCGTATGCTTTAATCTTTCTATGGCGTAATGCTCCCTTCAGGATGGAAATACTACGTATTTCGAAAATGATATGCAAGTATGATGCAAATATGATAATGCATGCAATATGCCAATGCAGGCTCGAGCTGCCGGAGAGAGCTGGGTACAGAACCACTTCAGCAAAATAAATGCTGAAGGCGAGGCCGACTCTGCTGGGGATAAACTGGATATCACTGAATTATCCCAGCAAAATAAATGCTGGGAGAGTGAAATCAACTCCGTTGGGGATATTGGGAACTTAACCGAACACCTCGACGAAGTAATACCCTGCTGGGGAATATAACTCCGTTGTGAAATAGCAAACGTGCCGAGTACGATTGGACTTCTCTGGGGATAGCCTACCAATGACGAATTGGACTTTGCTGGAAAAAAGGAGGGAGTCTTCCCGCGTGCTGATGAAGCTCGGATCTGGAAACCTGATGCGCCAACGCGGATGGGCCTCACAGTAATCGCAAACATGGATTTGAACTCTTAGGTTGTCCGTGATGGGTCAGGTACAACTGACGCTGGAAAACACTCTGCCTGAATACACAGTCTTTTAGTGAAGAGTCAGGAGATAGTGACACGTCTTCCCGCATTCGTCTCGCTCTCAAAAATCGACTGCATCTGCTCGAATAACTCTGAATGACCCTGCTGATATGGAGAACAACAATCCTTTCGCTTATGGTATGCCCCAGCCTGCGGGATCTCTGTGGGGATAGTCCTCAGAAAGGGAATCTGAACATCTGTTCCCTGATGGTCTGATATGACATGCCCCAGCGTTCTGAACTTCGGAGAGATACTTCACATCAAATGCTCCTCAAATAAAGAGTAACTTCTGCGCTCTTAAGATGGCCTGCCCCTGACTGCAATGCCCTTGCTCCTGATTATCCGATTCAGAGTAGTGCCCCTGACTACAACACCTTTACCTGAACCTCAACCTGATTGCCCCAGGCTAACTGACTTCGAAATGCTGACCTGACTGGGGATCACTATAATAGCTTGCCCCTGCTCTCGGAACATTTGGGCGTTCTGCATTCTATCCTGACCATACCTTCCATGGTAGAAAACTTTCCTGCTGTCAAGTGCTTACTCGCAAGTAAAACAAGTTGTTCTACGTAAAGGATGTGTTAATGCAACACATATGTCAGCTTTGACATCCAATCTGTTCACTGGGAAATGGAAAACAATTTATGGCATATAATGCACAAAACATTTATCAAGAATATCAACATCAGTACCAACATGGTAAGAGGAACCCTTTTAGGAGTCAGAACCGACGCGACCTTTACCGGAGTGTGCTTTCGAAACAACCTGCTTCAATTAGGACTTTTGAAGGTTGTAACGTGGTCAGGCTCACGGTTTTGAAAAGAAGGATAAAGGCTCAAAGTTTATTTTA
Organism: Lathyrus sativus; assembly: GCA_963859935.3. Taxonomy (NCBI): domain Eukaryota; kingdom Viridiplantae; phylum Streptophyta; class Magnoliopsida; order Fabales; family Fabaceae; genus Lathyrus; species Lathyrus sativus. Next base: position 14,691 of record CAWUDS030006958.1, read on the forward strand.
ACCCACCCATTCTCCTTGATGTTCTCCCATCCTACGTTCAGCTAATTCAACCTTAGCGCTCACCTCTCAGAGGTTGAAAGATAGGAATGATAGTTCGAGAAACTATGAGTTTTCGGAGTGACAGCCACTCATTTTTCGTCTTTGACACTTGAGGTCACACGACTCGTATTTTCATCGAGGATTTTTCTTTTGATCCTTTTCATCTTTTTCTTTTCATATCCCTAACTTTTGCCTGGACTGACTCCTTTTGAGTTTCTTTTGATTCTTTAAGTCCAGCGGGATGCCCTCATTTTTGCCTAAGTCATTTGTTTTGAAGTTTTCTTGACTTAGCGGGCTTTTGACTCTTCTTTTTTCTTTTTCTTTCGAACAAGTCGTGTGACACTGGTTGTCTGACTCTTTGGGAAATGATGTGGCTGTCCCACTCTTGATTGAACCATTGTGGTCTTTTAGGCATGACCTCTAGAGGTGTGATTGATCCTCGAACGGACACTCCTTTTGCAATTTGGACGCTCGGTCGAATTAGCTAACACCTACCCTGCCCCAGGTTAAGATTGAGGGTTTTTCATTCACAGAAAGAACTCCTACTACACGGCTCGAAGGGGTTGACAAGGGATGATCTTCCTTATATCTCCGGTGTTTAGGGATTTGGAACAATGCCTGTACATCATCAACAGGTTTTATTTCAAAAGCATACAATATCGGCAGTTGCATGTCGGTCATTTTCGTCATCCTCCCCAAATTCTTCTTAACCAAGCGTTGGATATTTGTAAAAACAGTTAGTGAACACGAATGGATTCAATCAAAACATGCATATTTATTTCATTATCATCAATTGAATGAAAACAACAAGTTTTACAAACAAGATTACAAATTCAAACAGGAAAGCAACTACAAATGTAAAGAAATGACAAGATGAAACAAAGAAAATATGCTAGCTTCCGAGAACCGGACTTTCATATTCGTCCCGCTGCTGAACCAGCTATCTTTATTAGAGACAATTCGCTGCTGTCCCGGTCTGCTTTCAACGACTCAACCAAATTATAGAGCCCCTCCTCCTTTGTTCAGATGATTTGGGGACCTTTCTGCCCGAAGCTGATTGCTGCGCTATCAAGTAGATCCTGCACTTTATGCTTAAAAGCTTTACAATTCTCAACCGTATGGCCAGGTGCCCCGGTATGGAACTCACAAGTAGCATTGGCATCGTACCCCGGTGGTGGTGCCCCCGTTAAGGGAGTCATTGTCCTCTTGTGAACCAGTTGGAGCTGAAGCAACGTTTGCAAAAGCTGTGCATATGGCATAGGTGGAGTTTCAAACTGACGATTTGCCAAAGGACCCCGATTCTGATATCTTTTATACCCCTGATTATTCTGCTGCTGAGGCTGCTGCTGCTGGTATCGGGTTGACCCTTGAACACCCTTCGTATCAAATGCAACATCGGTTTCTTGACCTTCAATGTATTGATTAACGCCCTCCCTATGCTTAGCCATTTTCTTTCTTAGATCTGCCCCAGGAATAGGCAACAGTTGTGGGCCTGGAGACTCTGACGCCATGGAGTCCAGGATACGTTTCTGACCCACTGCAGCTTTAGAAACATCCATCATCTTAGCATCAATTGGGATAGGAGCAATACGTACAGCTACGCCGCCTGGCGTGAATTCAATATCGTGCGCGTCAATCAGGTCTTGAACATTGTGCTTAAAAGCATGACAACCCTCGATGTCGTGTCCGAATGCCCCAGAATGAAACTCACATTGCTTACTGGCATCGTACCCATGAGGAAACGCTCTCGTTGGTGGTTCCAACGTTCTTTTCTCAACCAGATTAAACCTCAATAAAGTCTGCAAGAGCTCAGCATATGTCATAGGCGGTGCCTCAAACATTCTCTTTCGCTTCCCTTCCTGGATCCTCCGCTGAGCCGGATGTATCTTCTGTTGCTGCTGCTCAGGTTCCACATGCACAGGTGGCGCGAGCTTCTTCATTGCGGCTTCAAATAGCTGATCGTCTTCTTTCCTAAGCACATTCTTGACTACCTCCATGATCAAGCTCATTTGGGTCTTCAGCTGACTGTTCTCCTCCTTGAGAATCTTCTGCTCCGAACGCATCTCTTGCATGTCTCTCATCATCTGCCCCAGCTGGCTTTGGACTTCAATCAATTCAAACTGATTTTGTTCCATATCTCTGAAGGAGTTCCTGCAATAAACTGGGCGATGAGGAAATGAGACCCACGGTTCTGATATACCTGTTAAATGATAATGCAGCGTAGAAAGCAAACACATATTCATAACGAGACAAAGAGAAACTCAAGCTATAAGCACACAGACGAACATCTCCCACACATGTATAACCAACAAAAGCAGCACGTAAGCACAAATGAGTGCGAATTCAATGACCCCAGCCAACAATCCTGGTGGTGGTCGGCAGACACTAGTGCACAAAAAGCTAAACAGATTAAGCAGAGAAAACAGATGCGACATCCGGCGCAAAAACCTCTAGAAACTTCTCCCATACAACTGAACTTTCTGATTGACAATCTTCAGAGCACACACTTCCTGTGGAGTCTTCCACGACATTAACTGACGAACCCACACAACTGGAGGATGGAAAATCATTAATCTGAACAAAACCCTGAGGAGTGATGCAAATACGGTTAGAGTCTAACAGATCCTGAATCTGGCTTCTAAGTACCTTACAATCATTTGTTGAATGCCCCTGTGCCCCAACATGGTACTCACAGCGGGTGCTGGTATCAAAACCTGGAGGATACGGTGGAATCACCGGCTTAGTCTCTTTCGGCACTATCAATCCACTTCTGACCAGATCTGGCAACAACTGACTGTAAGACACTGGTAGCTGAGTAAACTGCCTTTCAGGTTTCCTTGGTCTTCGTGGGGCGTGCTGACGCGATCGGCGATAGGATGATCGTTGACTTGAAGTGTCTGAAAACTGATCCTGAGATGCTAGAGATTCTGAGGTGGCGTCATCTCCTTCCCACTCTTCTTGAGAACTGACAACTGACTCAATCTTATTAACTGGGACGTAAGGAACACCTCGAAACTTTCCACTCCTGAGTCCTCTCTCAACAATCTCTCCTAGTCTCATTAGGCCCACAAAGTTTGTGCAACTGAACAATTTGTCAAAATAATGGCCTTTCAGAGTACCCAAGAAGATGTCAACCAATTCCCTTTCCGGAAGCGGTGGTTGAACACTGGCTGCCAATTCTTTCCATCTTCGCAAATACCCTCTGAACGATTCATTCTCCGCCTGAGATAATTCTTGCAGATCTACGAGACTAGGAGTCAAATCCAGGTTGTAATCGTACTGCTTCATGAAAGCTCTGGCTAAATCCACCCATGATCGAATCTGATTACTCTCTAACTGCACATACCACCTCAAGGATGCCCCAGTCAGGCTATACTGGAAGCAATGGATCATTAGTTGGTCGTTTCGCACAAACGGAGTCATTCTTCGACAGAACATCATCAAATGCAGCTTCGGACAGCTTTCTCCCGTGTATTTTTCAAATTCCGGCACTTTGAACTTGTAAGGCAACACGAGATCAGGAACCAAACACATGGCCACAACATCCAGGTTAACGGCATCTTTCGCTTCTAAGGCTTTTATACCTTCTTCCAATGCTCGGAGTCTTCTATCCTGCTCGTGAGCTCTTGGATCTACCATCCCGGCCATTGGAGTATCTCTCCGGTAATTCATCACAGGGAAAGTGACACCTTGATTGTTAATAGGAGGATAACGTTCATTTCGGGCAACGAACTGCTCATGCCGATCTCGGTTCTCAACAGCAGGCTGTACAACTTGGGCTGCAGTAAGATTGTTCGCTGGCGGGAAGCCTTCCATAGAATCATACTGATGGTTGGACGCCCTGGTAAACCTTGCCAAGGTGTTAGGAGCCTGGAAATTGCCTTCAGACATAGCTACCAATTACCTGTAACGGACTATGCTGCTTGATTCTGCTCAAATCTGCTTCAGCCCCTTGGTCGTCTTCAACACTCCACTTCTGCCTCAACCAATTCCCCGAGAATCATCCTCTGGTGAAAACAAAGGTTGGATAAGTGCTCTGACCTGCTAGAGGAATGCTATGCAGTATGATTTATGCAAACAGAAATACAAAAATGCTAACGTGCATGTGTGCATTGGAGATATTTTCCCTCCAATTCCAGTGTCAGTGGTAGCAAGACAAGATAAATCATAAAGACAATATTTGGAAAAACCCTCATATATTGATTAGAATAACAGTCTTGTCAAGAAGTTACATAACTATGCTCCATACCGCTGATATGATAAGGAGGATCCCAGCCAACATGCCTGGTGGTGATCTCAACATACAGAATACAAGAGAGAAATCAAGTACGGGTACGGTTGCGGAAGTCCTCGACCATCTTCTTTGTCTCTGCGTGATCTGGTTGATAAATCAAACCTTCTATCAGCCGATCCCTCTTCCTGACCGTCCCTTGGATGTCTCTGACAAAGTCTTCCCAAGCCTTATCATTGGCACCGCCCCCAGGTTTGGGTCTCTTGGCATCTGCTCTATGCTGGAAATCTTCCAAATTCTTCATGGCATCTGTCAGCTTGCGCTCGGCCTCGTATCGGCGACAGGCTTCCTCTTCAAGCTCTTCATTCTTCACTTTGACCTGTTCTTCTAACTGAGCTACCCGTGTCCTCAGCTCTTCTTCCCGCTCTTTGCGCTTGGTCATAGTGAGATCCCAGTGTTCTCTGAACTTGGCTAGCTTTGTGTAGGCCCTTTCCAGCTCTTGCTTCTTAGTGGCCAACACACTACTAACTGAGTCTACATCTAACTCCAGACGCCTCTTGGTTTCAGTCAATTCCAATAGCGTAGTCTTCAGATGTTTAAGAGTTTCAGCCTGTTGCTTAGAAACATATCCTGTTTCAATCTTTTCATGCCGAAGCTGGGCATTCTCCTGCTCTAAAGCCTCTTTAGCCCTTGCTAGCTCTTCTTTCTCCGCCATCAGCTGCTTGTAGACCTGCATGTCCACAGTGGTAGGCTCCTCCACCGGAGAAGGATGCAATGGCTGAACCGCTGGATACGGCATAAGGGACTTCACAGCTCGCTCACGAATCCATTCTATATACGGGCCAGGAACTCGAGTATCCCCTCTGCTACCTGAAAGCTTCCCTCTCTTGTGCAAGTTTTTCCAGGCTTTCTCAAGTTTGGTCAGCATCTCTTTCCCAATTGCCCCGGTGAGATACAGAGATTCCTGTATCTCCTCGGGCTTTGGCGCTCCTTGAGGTACATACCCAAATTGCCTGATCAATAAGGAAGGGTTGTAGTTGACACACCCCTTCCTTCCCACTAAAGGAACATTCGGGAATCCTTCGCATTTGAGTATGACTTCAGCTCCGAATACCTCTTTATTGACCCATACCACGTTCTCAGCAGTCAATCCCATTAAGCGCTCGGGCCATCCTAGAGAATTGATAGAGGTGACAAAAGGGCCTGACTTAGGCATATGACTGGTGAACCACCTACACAGGAGAGGTACACAGCAAGACACATTCCTTCCTCGCCGCTTTTCGTTCTGGTAGTGGGTAGAATGGTGGATATCTCCCAGTAAAGTAGGAACTGGGTTCTTCGCAGCCAAAATATAGAAGGCATCTGAATCAACAAAATCAGGAATGTTCGGGAACAACACGATGCCATACACACATACAGCAAGGATGACGTCAAAAACACCCCAGCTACCCTTCTGGGCATACTCTCGAGCCTTCTCCACTAAGACATCCAATGGAAATCCCCATACATCTCCTCTTCTGATCATCTTCCCAGACAGCTCAGACTCTTTCAAGCACAGGATGGCAGAAAGCTCAGCCAGCTTAGGCTCAGCGTCCGTACGATAGAAAGGCATCTGCTCACGGATCGGTATGTCCAGAAGTGCAGAATACTCCTCCAGGGTAGGAGCCAAAACAAAGTCGGGAAATACAAAACACCTGAGCTCCGCATCGTAAAACTGTAACAGAGTATAGATGCAGCTGGTCTCGTAGGCAGATGGCTGATAAACGTAGGTCAGAATCCTCCCATATCTCTTTCTGAAGTCACCCATTCCCCTCTTCTTAGCAATAGCAATCAACTCTAACAATAGACTGATATTCGGCGACGGAAACTTATAGGGCAATACTCTCTTCAGGTTTTCCATGTCTTGCTAGGAACAAACACCAGAACTGGAAGGGAAAATATGTACCTGCAATACACACACGTTAGTTAAATGCAGATGGTAATGATGCAATATGATAAATAATGCAATCTGCGAACACAGGGGCTATGTTGTAGCCTGAAGAGGAACATCTCTGTGATCGAGAACAGAAAACCAACACGGTCACCAGAATCTTATGCCACTAACTATCATCTGATACTCAAAATATCAATCCCCTGGTAAGAAAACCATCTGAACCTCTGTATCTGACGAGAAAACCATCGGATAATAGAATCAACCTCAGATAAGAAACCCATCTGACCCAAACAACACACCTGGAGATAGATCAAGAACACCGTCTGATAACTACTGAATCATGGTTTCTGAAGGCCAGTTTTCCTGCAATAACCCAGTCCCTCTCACAGGTAGGATAGACCTAATCCACGGACAAAGGTACGGCATCCTATGCGGTCATCAGCGTCACAGACTTTCATGAATGACGATACGATTCCCAGAAGGAGTGGCATCATCAAGTCATGAAGAGGCCTCACTTAGCTGACTTCCAAATGATCGGTCCCCAGAGTCGACAATCCTCACGTCTGGACTCCCCTCAGATCCTCAGGACCGGAAAGGAGCACCTCTGCAAGAATCTCGTCTGAGCGCAGATTTTCGTAGGGAACTGTGCCTGCTCAGCAGACAGGTTCGTCTACTACTTCTCCGCAACTATATCTAGGTGTGTACTCAAGCCCAGGTCCGGCTTTTCACTCACAGTAACCTCCCTTTGTCCACAGCAATAATCATAATAATATAATGCTGGAAAATAAATGCGGAAAGGTAAAGGTACAGAAAAGTAAAGTGCAGGAAAGTAAAACACAATATGCACAACACCCAACCAATAAACACCTAAGCGCTAGGATTGACTCGCGTAGGGGATGGGAAACGGTCCCAGCATAAGGGATGGGAAAAGTCCCTAGATGCTATAGTCCCCAGCAGAGTCGCCAGCTGTCGCTACTGCGAAAATCGGCGCCGGCTTGACAGGAGAGTCGCCACCGTGCGTTATTTATCCCTCAGAGCGGGAAAGGAAACGCTCGAAGTAAACCTCGCAAAGACGGAAAAAAAGGTATGGCCATCGCAACCAAAACCTGGATTCGGGAGTCGGTTACGCAAGGGGAAGGTATTAGCACCCCTCACGTCCGTCGTACTCGACGGGATCCACGCTTGATGTTTATAAGGAAAAGGGTGTATTATCTATCTACGCTAATGGTTGGTCTGAAAAGAAAATAAAAGGACAGGACTCGACAGAACATACGGTGTTCTGGGCCTACGTATTCCCTCGTGCAGTGGGAAAGTCATAGTCAACGTAGTTCGACTACCTACGTCTAAACGGGGGGGAAGGTTGCTCGCCAGGGCATCGCGTCCTGTGCCTACGTACTTTCATCTGGTATGAAAGATCAGAGCAAACGTAGTTCGACTAACTACGGGTAAACTGGCGCTCTCACACAGCGGTGAGAAAACAAACTGATTCTAAAGGCTCGGGGACCTACAACTACGATCTGGTCTCAAATGCACTCGGGCAGGAGAAAGGGATAACAATTAGTCGTTAGCGGGAAAGTCTCGATCGCACAGCCGCGAGAGAACAAAGGTTAGTCGTTAGTGTGCTCGCTAGGATATCGCATCCTATGCCTACATATCCTTGTCTGGTACAGGGAATCAGAGCAGCTGTAGTTCAGCTAACTACGGATCAAGCTACTCAAAAGCTCCTACTGGAAGGAAAGGGAAAAGACACCCTAAACTATAGCTGGAAAAGGGGAATCTACCTACTGCTATCATGCCTGGCTGACCATCCTAATGTCTATCATAACAGCTCCGCAGCGGAGAAGTCAGAGCTCCTAAGGGATCATGGCAACAGGATTAAACGGCAAAAAAGAATTAACTACAAAGTAAAGAAGTACTGAAAATATGCATGAATGCAACAACTAAATAAACAAGGCACAAAGGCCGCAAGCCACAAAGGCAAGGGAGCTCAGCTCTACCAAATACCAACAAGCAAAGCCACGCAATAACAAACAAGCAGAAGGAGGGCCACCTCAACTTCTCATGCACATAAAGTCTACTTCTAAGATGCACCTATTCAGAACTATCTAGATGAACCCCTAAGTCTAATGCAACATAACATCACACAAGTCAAACAATACAAAGAGAAGGCTAGCTAGCCTGACAAAACCTCTATCCTCAAAACGAGAAACTACTCCTGGGCAAGGCCCCTAACAAACCTGAAACAAGCTCCTAATCTATCTCTTAAACAAAACTCTATACAACACCCTAAGCAAAGATCTAAGCAAAAACTCTAATCAAAACCCTAAGCAAGAGGAATCAATCCCAGCCTCCAAGCTTCAGAACAAGCTTACCAGAGAAAGGGAGCTTAAGCAGACAAGCTCATAGTGCCTTCCTCAGGAAAGTACTAGGAGGTTATTACTCAGGAGTCATATCCTATGCGGCTCGACAACTGTGATCAGTTTACATTCCTCCTCAGGAGAAATTAAACTCACATGAAGGCTCCGGCATCACTGGATATTTAAGAAAGCCTATATGCACTAAGGGAACTAAGTGAACAGGCCCATAGGACCTTCCTCAGGAAAATACTAGGAGGCTGACACTTAGGAATCGTATCCTACGTGGCTCAACAACTGTGATCAGTTTACATTTCTCCTCAGGAGAAATTAAACTCACAAGTTGGCTCCAACATCACTGGATACTTGAGAAATCTTAGATAAGCTAATGGAACTAAGTGAATAGACCCATAGGACCTTCCTCAGGAAAGTACTAGGAGGCTTCCACTTAGGAATCGTATCCCATGTGGCTCAACAACATGTGATCAGTTTACATTCCTCCTCAGGAGAAATTAAACTCACAAGTCGGCTCCGACATCATTGGATACTTACGAAAGAGGTGAGAAGAAAGAATGAAAGTCATTCATAGTGCCTTCCTCAGGAAAGTACCATAAACTCCCTTCAAACTTCAGGATCTCGAACCTCACAAACAGATAACAAGCTCCTAAACTAAGCCTCAATCCAATGCATCCTTGCAAGCTCCAACAGGACCTCAATCAGCTTCCACCTTGAGAAGAACCCACAGGCCACCAAACCAATAGAAACTATCTCTGAAGTTCAACCACAGTTGAACTTCAAAGTCAGAAGTCATCAAGACTTCTCCTATCCTCAAGCTCAGACAAATCATATCAGAACATCCTACAAAAATCTATCAAAAATCTAATGGGAAACCTACATGGCTCTATGACAACATACTAAGAAATCAGAACAAAATGCAATACCAGATGAGAGAACTAAAATCAGCAACACAGACATATCCACAGACCAATTATTTAATAGCAAAACAATACAAAAAATGCAATTAAAATGAAAATGCATGATTAAGCTAATGTTTTTGCACTATAAAATTCTACACTGAATTACGAGTCTACAGAAAAAAGAACGGAATTATTTGACTAAATCTACTATTTTTCATGAATTTTCTAATGATATGTATGCACTAAAGATATTAAAAGAAATCAATTAAATGGAAAATATACCAAAAATAGTAAAAAATAAAATGGCATAAAATTTTCTAGACATTATGATAGAGTGGTAGAAAAAAAGAAGAATTAAGAAAAATCAATTATTTACATTTTATTATGAATTTTATAATATGCAAAGAAAATAAAAGAAATAGAAAAAACAAAATTGAAATAAAATTGGAGGGGGGTGCTGGAAGCAATGTTTCTTAGTTATTATTGCAAGTTGGGCCAGGGATGGGGGGTGCTAACAGCAAGTGGGCGCAGGGCCCAGTGAGTCAGAAAATCACTTAATGAAAATAAAAACGCAGGGGGGTGTAAACTAGCAGGTTCTGCAGTGAATTCTCATTATGGGCTTAAACGCCAGGGGTGTGGATAGTAACTGGGCATAAGGCCCAAATCAATCATTCTGTTCCTCACACGAAAGGGGGGGAAACGAGTAACCTGGGGGTTGCTTCAGAAAAATGAGTTTGGGCTTGGCCCAAACACTAACCCTAATCCAATGAAACCCTAACCAAAAACCCTAATCCCCTTCAATCTCTCTGGTCACTGTTCATCCTTCTAACCCCAAACCCTAGCCGTTTCGTCCGTCTCCCCCAACTCACTCTTTCTGCAACCTCTCTTTCTCCCTCCTCAAGAACTCTCAACACTCAAACGAATCACTCAAGCAAACACAGCAATCTAAGCCTAACAATCCTAAATCCGCCTCAAACACCTCATCAAGATCAAACCAGATTTCAGCATCATACATTCAAACGATTCAATCAATTCGCAAAACTCTAACCGTTCTATAAGTCAGTGAAGACAACGCAATCTGAAAGAATATGCAACGAATTCCAGGAAGCATACCTGGAGATGAATCTGGAGCGAACTGGAGATTCTGGAGAGCGAAACTCCTTCAACGACGATCCAAGCTGTTAGCCGGTAGATGAACGCGTATGAAGAAGAGAAAGGGCCTGGAATGTTCTTGAGGAAGATCTTCAGAAGATCTCAGAGTATCTTGATGAGGGAGGATGAATCACGAGGATCTTCTGGGAAGATCGTTGGTGTTCGTTGGTTGATGGAGGTCCCTGGAAATTCCAGATGATGCATGAACGTTTGGTGATGTTCTGGAAACCTTGAAGAACGATGAAGATCGTTGAACGTGTTCTGGAAAATTTCTGGCAAAACGATGAAGGTCTGAGCGATTTCTGGAGAAGTTATTCTTGAGATGCGACGATGATGGATGAGTTCTGGGAAATTATTTGAGGTTTCCGGCGAGTATGATCTTTCCGGCGAGGTACCGATGAAGGTGGAAGGAGGAAGGAGATGAAGAAAGGAACGCTTCTGGGAATTCTGGGTGAAAAACGATCTCCGGCGAGCCGTTGCGGTGGCCGGAAGACGTTGGGGGTCACCGGCGGTGGGAGGTTATGGCGGATGCATGGCCGCCGGTGGGTTTTCTGGCGAAGCTCCGGTGAATGTTAGACGGTGACAAGTGGCGGAGGGGAGATCAGTCTGAGCAACGCGTGGCACGCATGCACAGAGAGAGAGAGAGTGGGGGCCAGCTGGGGGACGCGTGGCGTGAGCTGGGGAGCTTCTGAGTTGTGTGGCGGGTCCTCCTGAGAGCAACGCGTGGGCCAGCCTCTGAGTGAACACGTGGCGAGGGGCATTTAAATGCTGAGAACATCTGGCGCCTTCTAGAACTCTCTGGAAAATGCTGGAAAAACTTGGACAAACTCTGGGTTGAATTGGGCTCATTCTGAACTGAATTTGGGTATAGGCCCAAAACGAAAAATGGCCAAAAAACATGTAATAAACTGGAAAAAACAATTAAACCTAATTATCTAATTAACATCAATTGATACCTAATTAACTAACTAATCCGAAAAATCAACTATCTTAATCCTAATTAAATCTAAAAAAAAATCAATTAACCTAATTAAACTCTAAAAAGTGATTAAAAGTCTAATTAATTCTATATTATCCTAATTAAATCTAAAAAATGATTAAGATCTAATTGACTCTAAACCTCTACTAATTCTCTATTAAAATTCTAATATTATTTAAAACTAGTAAATCTATTTAAAACTAATAAGAAAAAAAATCTATAATATTTCCTATATTATCTAAAACAATTAAAACTATATTTAAAATCTAATATATTCTAAAAATGATTAAAAAAACTATTAAACCTATTTTAAAATCTATATAAAATTCTAAACTATTAACATCTATTATTAATAAAAGAAAAAACTATATTCCCCTTTTTCTTAATTATTCTAAAAACAATTAAAACTATTTATAATCTTATTTATTCTAAAAATCTATTTAAAAATTCTATAAAATTCTAAAAAGAGATTTAAGCTATTAAAAAAAATACAAAAACCCTATTTAAATTCCAGAAAAATCTATAAAGCCTATTGAAAATCCACAAAAGTCTATAAAACCCTAAAAATGCAGACAAATGCAAATGACCCCCATAAAAGAGCGCACGAGACCAGATTGAATCGAACAGAGAGCCCCGGGCATCAGAATATCCCCAAAATCACTATGCAAGCTAAAAATCACCGAGGAGCACACAATTTCCCGAAAATAAAACCCTGGTGATCTGGACTGGATCTGCCATATCTGATAGACGAAAATCAAGCTGTAACCCTGATATCCTCCGTTTGTGCACAAATATCCTGCGTCTGATTTGCGAATATGAATTTAAAACCACGAGTCAGACAGGAGAATCGGTTGGTCAAATTTTAGGGTGCAACAGCTGCCCCTATTCAAGCGACTTGGACCTGAAGGGTTTGAAGAGCGCTCAGCCTTCAAACATTCAGAGGTACGAGACGGTTGAATACAAATAAAACCCGAAAATTTGCCAATCGCGAGCATATACTGCTTGGGGAATAAAATCCAGAAAACCGAGTCCGGTCATTACGGCGCCAAACTGATCAATCATCGGATAAAGCACTCCTGATTTGAATACCCATTACTTGTGATACCCCATGTAACAAACCCTGAGGGTTGCAACAAAACACCTGATCCTTTCACATTGCCTACTGATAGACAGGAAGAGAAATATACTCACATCGTCCAACGATGGACGGGAAGACACCATAATCTCCAAATCCACATCGTCTACTGACGGACGGGAAGAAATAATCTCTATACTCACGTCGTCTAAGGATAGACGGAATCATCCTGATTGATGAACAAATCAATTCTCATCGTCTAAGGATAGACGGGAACAAAGCCCGATCGCATACTCACATCGTCTAAAGATAGACGGGAAGAAATAATCTCCGTACTTGCATCGTCTAAGGGTAGACGGAATCATCCTGATCGATGAACAAATCAATATTCACATCGTCTAAGGGTAGACGGCAAGACACCATAATCTCCAAATTCACATCGTCTAAGGGTAGACGGGTTCATCCTGATTGATGAAACAAAACAATTTACATCGTCTAAGGATAGACGGGATCATCCTGATTGATGAACAAATCAATATTCACATCGTCTAAGGGTAGACGGGATCATCCTGATTGATGAACAAATCAATATTCACATCGTCTAAGGGTAGACGGGAAGAAATAATCTCCATACTCACATCGTCTAAAGATAGACGGAAAGACACCATTACGCAATTCAACACCATCCCTTGAACTTCAGAATCCTTCTGTCTACGGGAATTGATGGAAAGAAAAAATGTCCTTGAAGGGGCCACATCGTCAGTATGGACCGACGGGAAGAAAACCACCTTTAAAGAACCATGTCGTCAATAAGAATCGACAATCACGAAAACTGAACATTCTTCGAAGAGCCTCGACATCAATAAGGATCGACGATCAGAAAAGTCCCTCTTGAAACGTCATCTCATCCAATAACCAGAAAGAAAACCACTATCCGAAATATCGTTTTGAAGCCCCTCAACAACCAAAGATAGCCGGAGAAGACTTGCTGGGGAAACACCTTATCATACGTATGATCTGGCAATAAGAAACCCGCTGAACAGTAACTCGAAACTTCACATCGTCTACTGATAGACGGAAAGAAAAGCTACTTACTAGAGAAGCTCTGTCTTGAACTCCATTGAAGTTAGATTCGGAGCCCAAAATTCTAGAAATCCGTTTGAAGTTACTGCATTAGAATTTTATTTTAGTGTTGGGTCATGTATTGGGCCTCGGTTATGTTTTCGACCCAGTTGGGTTATGACCCAAATTTGCTTTCTTTTTAAGGGAAAAATACTCGTGTTACTGTTCACCTAGTTACATTTTCACGAAAAATACATTCGGAGCTTTGAAAGAACCATGGAGAGCTAATTCGTAAGAGTCGTTCTGCTGTAATCGCGTTCCAACGCTTTGAGGTTTTTACTTAATCAATCTAATTCGTTTCTCTTTAAACACTATTATATGATTTGCTTTTGCTGAATCTGTTAGCTTATAGAATTGTTTTGATTAAATTCGTATGATTGCTTCCTTAGCTTTTATTCGTCGTTACGTCGCTTTGTCGTTAATTCGCGTCTATAATTCGTGTTTGCTTAATTCACAAAAACTTAATCCGTTTGCTTAATTTGAAATATAGGATTGTTAATCTAGTTTATGCCTTTTGCGCTTGTTAATTGACATAGGAATCGAATAGAGTTAGAAATCGCTTAGGAAATTGGTAAGGTAGAAACCCGTGATAAGCCGGAACCGAAAACAGTAGATTGACTTATTTTGATAATCACTTATTTTAACCGCTTAATTGCATTTTCTTTATTTATCCGATCAGAAACCAAACCAACTCCCCCTCCATTTCGAATTTGGTAGATTAATCACATAAAAGAATCCTTGAGACGATATCCGAGTTGAATTGTCGCTGTATTACGTTTTCATCAAAAACACTCGTTTTGATCCGCGCGCGACAACTGATCAATGAGCTAGGCCCTCCACGACGGAGAGATGGATTGGGCCGACCCCGTGTGATGAGCGGGACAGAGCAATATATATA